>JAOTQW010000018.1:7540106-7559375 GCA_026260075.1 Sisor rabdophorus
TGCAAACTCCGCACAGAAAGACCCTGAGCCCGGGATTCGAACCCAGGACCTTCTTTTTTGTGAGGAGACCATGCTAACCACTGCGCCACCCTGCCGCCCAAAAATTTTATTTATATTTCTTTAATCTTTAATCAAATTTTATTATGATAGTAAAAGTTTGGTGGTTAATACAAGTACGTTTTTTAGATTCTACCAATTTGCCACTACTGAGGACCCCTTAAACCTTAACTAAACCTAAAAGTAATTATAGAAATGTAATGGTCTCTATCAAATTACATGTAAATACCAGCACACGGCCTAGTTTAAAAATCATGTCTCTGATGTTTGTATTATATTGCATAGAATTACTATTTCTGTCTCTGTTCAGGGGCCTATTAGTGGCCATTTTTTGCTGTTGAACCCATAATATTTTGATCAGCAAACCATTACTTTAACTCCTGAGCTATCATTTTATCTTTAATTTGATATGTAAACTGTATTCCAATAATCTAAAAACACAATTTGTCTCTCTTTTTTTCTTGCTGTCTTCTTTTGTGTAGTTGGTGCAGTTGTTGTTGTGTGATTTGCTGCTGGTGACGCGTACAAGTCTGTGGCGAGAGCAGCAGATTTGTTCCCTTGCTTGTCCTCAACCGAGCTCAGCCGCCGCTGCTTCCCCGACTGAACTGAAGGGCTTTCAGCAGGACCTGAGTTCCCTGCGCAAACTCGCCCACAGCTTCCGACCAGCCATGCGTAGAGTAAGAGACACACACACACACAACATGGATGCATCCACTATAAATACACATACATGTACAAAAGTATACAGACACACTGCTGGTAAAGGGTACCACAAGGAGGCATGTGGCCACAGCTGGACACTGTTGACTGAGTAAATTCCAGGATTCAGCTCTTGATCTGGATTTAGTGATTCCGACACTCTCATGCTGACATGCTGGGTTTTTCGTCATGCGTGCTGCTGAAATGGGCCACCGCTCGGAAAACCGCTGAGTGCTGGGGTAGCTGTTTTTAGCTACTGTGTCTTGTGTGAAAAGTTCTACATCAGCATTCTGGTTTTAAAAAAATTACATAAGTAGCATCATTTGTCATCTGCGGCTTTTGCAAAAAAAATCACCATGTGGTAAATAATTATGAGAGAAGGATTTTTCCAGTCGTGTTAGTTAGTTAGTTAGTTTTCCAATTGCTGCAAGAGAAGGGGGAGGAAGAGGGTAGTTTTCCTCTAGATGCATTCTATAACCAAACTACTAGAAATATTTTTTCCAGCTTAAAATCCAAAAACTGTTTTGGGGAAATACAGTATAATTATTTATTGTAATTCCTCCCTTATTTTAAGCAGAAGAGAACATTCAAACTCCACCGTGCCCGGGATTCAAACCCAGGACCGTCTTGTTGGGAGCCACCGCGTCGCCCCTTGCTCAATCATTGGCTGTAAATCAATGCTGGGGTGTTTTTCAGTTGGAGCTCATTTCATGCCACCAGATTTTAAATGGCAGACAGGTTTAAAATGGTAGCATTCTTCTTTGATCATTCATACTGCGGAATTATCAATTGCGTGCATAGGCTCCGATTTACCCTCTAATTTCGGGCATTCCTTAGTCACCTGCCGTATTCTGGCTGTAATATTTGAGTGTGAACACAGCATACGACGGAACGGTACTATTTTACATACTTCACCTGTTTACGGCGCTTTATTTTAAACCTGCACATTTTATATAACATCTGTCAGCAGGGAATAGTACTTTATATAGAGTTACTGTAAAACAATGTAATAATGCGTTTCTATATCATTTCTTTTTAATCAGAACTGTAGCTAGCAAAGAACAGAATGAGTTGCTGTGGAAAACCTGTGAGAGGAGTAGATGAAAGAGTGGAAGAAAAGAGAAAGAGAAACCTCAGTCTCTAAAGAAAGAATTAGATTCCATGGGTGTGGTGTCTACCATCTTGTTTATCCCTTGTTTTCTCTTTCTCCCACTCCACTATCTTTTTTCCTCTCTTATTTTTCTTTTTTTCTCTCCTCTCTTCCCCTCTCTTTCTCTCTCTCTCTCTTGCTCTCTTTCTACCAGCTGTTTCTGCATGAAGCCACTGCCAGGCTAATGGCAGGAGCAAGTCCAACGCGTACACACCTGCTCCTGGACCGCAGTTTGCGCCGCCGTGCCACACCTGGAGGCAAAATCGGTGAGGACTCAGTGTGTGTGTGTGTGGGCAGCTCTATTTGCATGCTTGTTTGCACATATTTGCCTACAGAGGTGTAAGTTTGCATGTGTGTGGTTTTAAATTCTGCTCAGTCCACAAATGCAGACGTTTACCCATCCTGAGCAAATTAAAGAAAACCCATTTACCCATTTTCATTACCCACTCGGTTCTGATAGCATTTTAGAGCAGATGGAAAAGCGCTTGACTATGTAAATAAAACATAAATTCAGTTTTTTAGCCATGAGAATCCAATCTAATAATCTTCTTATGTAGATTTGCTTTTTCAAGCACTGAAATGATACACAAGGATATTAATGTATTAAAATCTTTATTATATTCTGTTTCCAGGTATAAGAAAGTAATATATTTTATGATATAATTGCTTAAATATAGATACTCTGCGTTGGAATTTCTAGGTACATCATGATTCTGTTCAGAGGACTGCAGTATGATTATAAAACGACTATTATGAAAGCATCCTTTGGTTAAATACAGATTTTATTTTTTTACTGCTTGTAAAACAATCCATAATAACTTATACTTCCAATATATTTTATCAATAAAACAAATAGAAAGGACCTGGCAAATCAACCACAAAGTTGCAAGAAATTAACGTGAAATTAAATATTTGCCTGTAGTGGCATACAGTTTACCCAGTTCAGCAGCAGCAGCTATATTGGATGCGTTATTAGCTAATATAAACCTTCGTCTGAGGTCACATACTATCAAAGTAGGGACTACATAGAAGTATGTACTTCCCGACCACTAAAATACATTCTGTATAGTGTGGTTACAGGTTGTATAGATTAAATTTGGATGAAGTACCTCCACTATTTTACCTTCACTATATATATTGACAGGTAATCTTCGAACAACATGAATTTCAAGTTAGATAATGTTAAACTAGGGTGATGTTAAATTAGGGAAATTAAACTAAAAGGAACCATGTTTTTTTGTTAATGTAAAACACTTGAAAAGTGCCTCGTCGCTGCCTTCCTCCAGTTTTGCATATGACCAGTCATCACTCCCTCACGGGATAGTAAACACATTAATTCTTATAAAAAACGTTGTTGCTTGAAGTTAAATAGTATATATCGGATGTAGCCTAAATCTGTGGTCTGCTCTCCCAATAATGTTATGACGAATCTGAAAAAGCTTAAATGCTTCTAAATTTCTACGAATAACATTTAGAAATAGAAAAACGATTTTTGACATTTGAATCGTATTTTGCCCCCAAGGCTAGGAAATATTTTGGAAATTTATTGGAATAGAAGACGCAACAACCCCAGGCACGGCGGCCTAACGGAGACCTGGTCTTGCACTGACGTTGGGCAATACACCAAATTGGATAAAATTCATCCCTGTTGACCATTTATTCCATGGCCCAGCCTTACATAATCACTATTGTTACACAACTGCAGACTACATTAAACTACTGCCTTGACATGCTGCTTTAACAGCATTTGTATGGACAGATGTAGAAGCCTAAACAAAGTTTGTTTATTATTCATTCAGTTACAGATGTTACATTGTACAATGAATTTTAATTTGCATTGTCTCACTGCTGTGTCTTTGTGTGTGTGTGTGTGTGTGCGCACAGAGGAGTGTGAGACACGGCCAGGTCAGCGTGAGCAAGCAGAGGCGGCCATGTTGGCATGTTGGTATCTTCCACCTTCGTTCTTGTCGGCCCCAGGCCAGAGGGTGGGGATGTTGGCCGATGCTGCACGCACTCTTGAGAAGCTAGGAGACAAACGCACACTGCATGACTGCCAGCAGATGATCATCAAACTGGGCAGTGGAACCACAGTTGCCTCCACTTAGAGATAAAGTGAAAAGACTGCACCCTCCCCTGTCTTTCACCCCACTTTTCTGCACATAATATCACTCTCAATTTCTCTCTGCCACATTTCCTGGCTACAGTTTTCCTCCTTTATCAATTAACCGGCCCAATTTCAAGTCAGTTATGTTTTTTTTTTTTGTTTGTTCATTTCTTTGTGAACATTTTTCTTATTACCTTTAAATATTATTTAAATAATTTAATAATTAAAATTTTTTTTGTCCTGTCCGAATGCTGACAATCTTATGGGTAATGTTCTACATCTTACTTATAGGTGCAGTCAGTATTATTCAATTCAGCTTTATTTGTCAAGCGCTTTTAACAATAGTCATTGTCTCAAAGCTGCTTTACAAATACGAATGCAGAATGCAGGAGTAGATTTTTACTTACCTGTCAATCCTGAAAGCTGTCAAGCTTTCTATCCTTTGCCTGTTTCGGAAGAGGTGTGGTTTTACATACAAAACAGAACAATTCAATTCAGTCAAGTATTCTTTAAGTTGCTCACTACGCCTTTAAAGTAATACATCACATACTGTGTTCCTCTGATGAGGTGCTGATGGTGTAAACACCAGCTTTGTCCACTAGATGGCATTGAGCAAAATTTGTCGCTAATAAGTGGCAGTACAGCATGAGTGGACATAAATCATAGCAATATCCAAAATTGCATACTACAAGTATGTACATACTTACCAATTTCAGACATACCACATCCGCCATGTTGATATTGTCATGTGATGTCCACTGTCACAGCAGCATGGATTTAAATGTTTAACTTTAATTTTAACAAATTACAATTACAACTTGAAAAGTGCTGCTCTTTTTGCTACTTCTTTCCCCTTGATTTATGTAATATTCCAGGCAGGAGTAGTAAGTTCAAACATGCTACTTTGTTTCGCACACCAAATTCAGATACATAGAAGTATGAGATTTCGGATGGAGACCATGTGTGCATATATCGGTCAATAACAACATTCTGGATTATTCATTTGCCTGCTGCCTCTAGTGGTTTTATACTGAAAAACCTTGAAGTCAAGGCTTTATCTGCATTCTAAGAAGGGCGGGTGTAAGGGGAGATGAGGACTGATACGATTTCCTTTTCCTTAAATCTGTACAGACCTTTTTAAATCTGCACTATCCGTACCGCGGCTGACTTCTACATGATGTAAGGGCGGATGCGGCTTTAAACCTTTTTTTATTGTAGTGTTTTCCATGTATATATTTTCAAAGAAGTGTATTTAACATGTATAAAAAATGTGGGTGAACAGTATTTTGTAGGAATAGACAAAAGAGGACTACTTGGATGTTTCAGCAGAGGACATAAGACACAGAATACTGAGCTGTCCACATGGGACCTGTTTAGAGTTCCACTTATCAAGTGGAGACTCTCTGCCAGACAGCTCTTCCCAGATAAGTAAGAAATACATCAACGGGGTGCTGATTCTCCAGGACTCTTGTCTGTTTTATACTAATGAGACAACTCGGCTCCTGTACACACTTGATGGTAACATGGATGGTTTGAAATAACACCATGAATGGTTGTGGAAATATCGGAGCCAGTCCATTTTGATACAGTTCACCTTTTATTTAAAAGACTGCTCTTTAAAACAGAGCCCTTCCTGGAGTTCACTTTCCGATACTACATTTTAAGATTTATTTTCAAGAAACAAGTCTTCGCAGAGATTTTCAGAGTTCGTGCCGGTTGTAAACGGCAAACTTGTGACCTGTATTCTAATTAGCGTGTGGTTCAAATCTCAAACTTCTGTCAGGTTTTGATTGATTTATAGGAATGTAAATAAAAGTTGTTTTGTAACATGTATGTATATGATTTCTTGTGTGTTTTAACGTTTTACTGTGTGAAATGCTATAAAATTACTTAAATGATCTTAAATGCAGTTTTAAGGACTACCTCCTAAAATGCTGCCAGTGGAGTTCAACACTAGGTTCAGTTTTATGTCTGTATGTGCAGCTCTGAACTGTTAATCAGTTGTTTTCAAGTAAACGGATCTTTTCCCACAAAGATATCGTGGCTTAGTAATGTAAATATCACTGACACTGATACATCAGCATATCAAAAAATAGCTAAGTAACTTTAGTGTCTACCTGCAGTATGTTTTATTTATTTATTTTTAAAAATTTTGTATTATTGTATACCGCCATACCAGCACCCATGGGTGCACTCGTCTTTCTTTCCTCGTTAACATAACATGTATTTTCGGACCGTATGCAAGCACAGGGAAAACATGCAAACTCCACTCACAAAGGGTCTCTTGCCTGGGAATCTAACTTGGGACCAACTTGCTGTAAAGTAACGGTGCTAACCACCCAACCACTGTGCTGCCCCCTGCAGTAAGTTCTAAAACATAAAGCTGAGCTTTACTAACCCACTATGACTGACGTGGACTATTTTACTTGCTTTACTTTCTGGGCAAAAGGAAGCAAAATTTTACCTACCTAGCCAGTTGGTTCTGTTTTAACAACAGTTCATACTTACTGTGTGCAAAGATGGAACCTCTTAGAATGACTCACCAAGTTTATCTCTAGCTAGTGAGCTCAAAGTGTTCATGCAACAAAAATAAAGACAGAAAAATGTCATTAAAGAGAAAAGAAGTCCAGATCAATATTATTAAAATGATGTTATTTTTTTTACAATATAATGTTTTCCTTGTCTTTAATTGATCCCTCAGCTATTCAGAACTTTGTGTTCAACCCTTCTAAGGATTTGCAAAAAACACTTTTAAATGAAGCTTGATACGAAACCTTTGAATGTTATTTAGAATTTTTTAGTGATGTGGAGGGAAAATGGTTGATTTGTAAATTGTTTCAGCGTAGCAACAACACCAGAAGAAAATATAAATAACAAGTTGGATGTCAACGGCAAAGACACCTGCGGATGTTCACAAATCCAGTGTATTTGATGGCAGCAATACAAAGAACATTCCAATCATCTGGTAAAACATCAAAACATTGCAATAAATCCTATGAGTAAATGTGGACAAATACAGATTTGAAAAAGGCATTTGAATTTGTTGTTTTTAATAACATTTTGAAGGCAATAACATATTTGTTTTATAGAAAATAAACATCTCTAAGAAATACTATACACCATTATATTAGTACATCACATCTTACATTTAAACAGCAGCAAATACTTATATACACAATGACTTCAAATGAATCAGAAGAAGAAATCAAATCATTTTTGCAGAATACTGTAACGGGTCAAATGAGAAGTAACGTGATGTAGCCTACTATATTGTGTTTGTCACGTACAGCGTAGTGGTAAACATAAAGCTCCTGTTGTTCGTTTTCTACAATTTCCTTTCGCTTCAATGTTAACAGTCTTCGGTAAACAAAAGACCATTTAATTGCAGGTCCAGGACTGTACATACTGTTGCACAACACATATTGTGTTCCACAAACACATATTAGGACAGATCCCCAGCGTTGTCTAAGTGGTGCCATGTGTTTGCGACAACACATCAAAATACATCTTGGAAGAGCATCATAATAAAATAAGATTTAGACTTTTTCCAGAATATTTAGACCTGTATAGCACACCATGTAAATTTTTTTTAAATAACACTTAAGCAGGTTTTACATCCAATGGGTGCCTGATGCATGACATCTTTAAATCTGAATGCCTTTCAAAAACACCAGGCATGCCTCTGTGCCAAACGGTGGCAGGGCTCAGGCCGCTAGAGAGGGCCGTCAGCCAAATCTGCCTCCAGGTGTCCATGACTGATAGCATCCCTTGCAGAAAAGAAAGATTAGGGAGGAATCAAATGGATGAGTGGCACATTCAGGGTTTTTTTTTTTACCAGAAGCTCCTGTTTTTTTCTCATAGAAGAACTGCTCAGGTGGGCAGGAGTTGGGGTAAGAGTGGATTGTGAAAGGGTGTGCCTCAGGGCCTGGTAGGTTGTACGGTGAAATGAAATCTGGTCTCAGGTCAGTATTGCTACAGTACCTTGTGCTCGAGCCGAAGCCGCTCTCAGTTTGATCTTGGTTGCGCAGGCGGACGCATGTCCATGCTGGCGAAAAGTCTTTGAGCTTCTAGATTACAAAGCCTGCCAAACAAAATATGACAAATCGAATCAAAACATGCAAGCAGAAACTGCGTAACGGTAGCGTGACGATGTATCTAATTTTCTCATGCATAGTGTGAACTGCGTAGTCTGGCAATAGTGAGCGTGTGTGTCTGGGTGTGCATGCATGCATTTGTGTATCTGGCTCTGGATCATCAGCCTGGTGTGACCTCTCTAATTGTCCATGCTAAGAGAAAAGCCACTATGAAGGCTAATGTGGAGGCTGTGCCAGCAAAACTGGCTAGTGCTTTTTTAACCACCCATCAGGACTACCTAACTCTGCTGACGTAGAGCATCTTTTGCACAATAATTCTTTCAATTTCTTCCATCTCCTGCATCAACACTGGCTTTGCTTTTCTCACTCTTGCATACGCTCTGTGCTTATCCATCCATCTCTGTGGCGAACAGCCAGAAATTCTCTCTCTCTCTCTTTCTCTCTCTCTCTCTCTCTCTATTTTGTATCGAGCTATGATGTAAGACCTTGATTCTCTTTGAAAAGGTGTAGGCCAAGCCTTGCTCTTCCTTTTTTTTGTTGCCTTTGCTGTTTTTGGCCTGCTTTAAACCGATGGTGCAGTAATCCAGGGTCTTGCTCATGCTGCCACTAAAGCCTCCAGTAGAAAAAGAGTCTATGCATGTGTGGGCACAGGAAAGAAGAAAAAAAGGAAGAAATTTCCTGGGAGACCTGCATGGGGGTGGAATATCTATTGCTTGCTTTCATTAACACAGCAAATTGGCATGGCTGAGACCTAAAGCTTTTAGATCCCTAAGTCAATGTGCTTTCAGCTTGTTCTGAACTTCTCACTCTCCCCCTCCCATCCTTTTTGTCCTTTGACGTAGGACGGGAACAGAGATGGGATAGCGGTTTGATCTGTTGCCAGGTTTTCTCTCGCTGGATGTCGACAACCCTTCTACCCCTGCCCAGATTAGTACGTATTTATTGCTGCAATGCTAGCTAAAAAGCTGTGCACAGTTTGTAGTCTTGATTCATAGTCAAATCACCTAGATTTTACATCTGAGTTAAGTATAAACCGAGGAGCAGTAAAATCTGACTTAGTGGTGGAATCGCTGTTCAAATTGAGACTATTTGGTTAATCCTCAAATAAAAGCATCTTTTAGAAACACATTCAAATCGTAAGATCTGACAGTGTTCCAAATGCTAATTTAGTCTGGATGGGGATAATAGGTGTCAGAAAGCCAGGATCAGTGAGCAGCTAATTAGCATCCACTGTGCAAGCCTGACTATTGCTGGAGAGATGGCTCATCAATAAGGGTGAGCTCCTTGCTAGACATGTCTGTTGCCCTGGGAGATGAAGCTGATGAGCGGCTGCGCCTTACACCTCCATTCACTCCCTCTGCCAGGGAGGTCAGCAAATGTTTCAGCAAACCCAGCGAGGTACACAGCGTATTAGGCATGTTTCTAAGATCAAAGACATGCTTTTACGTACTCAAACGGGCTTCAAATCTTACCTGGTGATCCGGACATTTTAGCAAGAAAGTGCCTTCATCGAATATGCAGCCTGGCAAACAGAGAAAAAAAGAGAAATAGGATTGGTGATCGCTTCCTATATTCTTGAGTCAATAGATGTTGCGTCATTATGTAATGAAAGCTGGACAAAAAGATAATTAAAAAGATAAAGTCGTATACCATATTAACAGTTTACAGTGTATGTACAAATACATACCATGGGTACACATAAAGGCATACCTGTGTCTTTAGCGCAGACATAGTGGTATTTATTAATACAGTTCTTCCAGCTGCAGCTGATGGAGGCTCCCTCAATCTGGCACTTAGAACATTTCTGTAACAACATACGCTATATGTTTAATCAAGCAGGTCCGAAGCACAGGAACTGTAAGTTCCAATTTTTCATATATACTTTTTGATTAATTAAATAATTAAATAACTCGAACAGGTTCAGAACTATTAGTCTAGTTTCTACACTGGTGAGTTATCTGTTTTTTTGCACCCTGATCTTTTAGGGCTTTTATTTGCAAAGCAGCAGGCTGTATTGAGATTGCCGTTAATGTCTGATGCATTGCTAATTAAATTAGTATGTGCTGATTCCAAAATAATTTTCTGCATACAGTGATCATGCCTTACAAAAACAAACACATATCCTAACCGAAAAAAATCAATCCGAAATAATTAATTGATTTCAAAAATTGATGTTTGAAAGCCGAAGAGCTAATAAACAAAACATCCCATACATGACCCGTATCATGACCCTTTAAATTGTACATCATATTGCTTCTATGCTTACCGTGAGTGTAGATTCCCATGCAGCTTCCTTTAATCCGTATATTTTGCCTGCTATTAAGATTACACCACTGGTCCAGACAGTGCAGGACTCATGTGCCCAGTGCTCATTAGCCTCAGCCTCCAGCTGTAACCTTTGCAGAACAGAATAAGATCCCTCCTCACCAGCAGGGGGAACTCCTCCCCTGTCTCGCCCTTGCAAAAGCTGCAGTCTTTTAAACCTTGCCTGCAAGCCAAGACGTCTTCTATGTTGTGCCCGTCTTTCTCTCATTTCCCGCCTGCACCCTCCTTCACTTTTGCCCTCTTGAAGTAAGTCTGTTTCTTCTTCTTTTTTTAAGTCATCCATTTGCTCAGAACTGCACGTGGCCTCCTTGACTTGCTCTTTGGCTCTGTTTTGCCTGAAGTCCTCATGGTATGTTAGGGACAAGGTTTTGCGTGGTATGGTATTCTCAGGGTAGTACGGTCCACACAAATCCCCAAGCTCTTTATAATTCGATGGCTTTCCACACAAACAACATATTAGACACCTGTCAGTGAGGCTTCTGTTCACTAAGGGGCCTTGGAGCATTACTGATGAGTTGGGTAAAGTTCTTTTTTTTTCCAAGTTCTTTTTTCTTATCTGGACAAGCAGATGCTCTTCCTCGGGTTTGTTTATGATTGTGCAAAGAGAAGCAAGCTTTTTGGAGCTGTCAATGTGTACATATGGTTTGAACGAATGCTTGTTGTCACTTGTTTTTAAAAAATCTGTCGTTGTCCCTTTCACAGTAGGAATACCTTCCATTTGGCATTTTATCTTTGCAAGGCCCTTTACAGTGACCTTGATACTACTGTTATTTTGATGGATCTTTTTTTTGGGCCCAGGTTTTTTTTTTCCTTTTTGCAATTCCTCATTTTCTATCGGCTGACGGAAGTGTTCTTGTTTCTTTTTAAGTGATGGCCGCCTGCCTCGTTTAGATTTAGCTACAGTTGAGTCTATTTCTACTGTAAGCTGGTCAACTTGTGCCTTCTCTTCTGTGTTTGAAAAGAGAGAGGGCGTTGGCGGTGGTGATGGTGGAGGTGCTGTGGGAGAGTTAAATACATCAGTCTGGGTTTGTGTTTCCACAATTGTCGTACTCTTTGCAAACTCGGTGCCTTTTCTTCGCTTCTTCTGTTGCTTTAGATGCATCTCGTGGTTATTTTTAATAGCTCTCTGTTTGGCTAGCCTTGGTGTGTTAATAATGAGACTTCCAGTCTCCATTGCTATATCTGGTGTGTCAGTGCTCTCCACTGTGGCCCACTTTCTGCGCTTCTTTCGCAGAGTTTGGATGCCAGCTGTGTCTGAAGTTTCCTCAATGCTTACTGTGCTCTCACCCATTTCTGATTTAATTATTGTAATGTTCACTGCAGGTGATTGTTTTGGTGCTAATTCTTCAAGCACAACATCTGGTTGAATATTTATTGACTGTTTTTTAGATGCTGGGGATGTTATTTTCTGTACCATTGCTTCATATTTAAGTCCTCTGCCTTTCCTTGGAGGCAGATATTTTGTTTTAGTAGGACACTGAGGAGGCACACATGGTGTGTCATTGATCTCTTCCAAGGAAAGGTTATCTTTGGTCAGAGTGCTGCTAGTGGATGGTTCTAATTTATGACTTCGTTTTCGCCTTCCCTTTAACCCTTGGGCTTCCAATACTAACTCGTTTGGTTGAGGTTCTTGTGTTTTTATTGGACTAACTTTAAGATCTCTCTTTTTCTTGATTGAGTCTGGGGCTGGTAAAGTAGACTTTCTCTTGAGTGAAACTGACACAATTCGTTCATTGAGTTGACTATGTGAATCTGTGCAGATACCCTCATGGTTGGACGATTTTAATGTTGATGTTAGGTTCTCACAGGGCTGAGCATCAGTCATTTTCTGTATATGTGAGTCAGTAGATTTTACATCTAATGCCTCAATTGATATTTCTCTTTCTTTTACCTTGACTTCTAACTTTTCCTGTGTTTGTTTTCGAGACCTTAATACCATGGTCTTTTGATCTTTTGCTACAGAGTTTACAAAAGAAGCATCCAAAGTCAAACCTATTGTGCTGTCTATTGAAGTGTGCAGAGTGGTACCAACAACAGTTTCCAAACTAACTGCAGTGTGTTCTTGATTTTCAGGGGTGTCAGTTGTGCTGCTTGTTTTTTCAATATGCTCTGTGAGAGAATCTGTATTTTCATATTTTATTGCTTTCATCCTGGGGTTGAGGCCTTTTGGCCGTCCAGGACCTTTAGGAGTTACTCCTTCTGTAGGTTTCAAGCCAGGTTTTGGACCAAGCTTTAGAACAGGTATAGCAGTAGGCCTTGGGCCAGGTTTCAGACCTGATTTTGGGACAGCCCCAGGTTTTGGACATGGTTTTGGTCCGGGTTTAGAGTTTTGTTTCATAGCAGGCTTCAAAGAAGTCTTTGCACAAGGTTTGGGACTTGGTTTTTGGCTGGGTTTTGGTGCAGGTTTTAGGCCTTGTTTTGAACCTGGCTTTAAAACAGCCTTGGAAGTAGATTTCAGGACAGGCTTTGTGCCAGGTCCTGGTTTTGTTACTGGTTTTACACTGTGTTTTGTACCTGTTTTTCTTCTCTCCTGAGAACAAACCTTTGGAGTAATTTGTGACCCTAAAGAACGAGTGCACATACGGGATGGTAAGCCTTCTGTCAGATGTTTTGGTGTTTGACTAGTAATATCCAGATGAACAGCTTCTATCTGATCAGAGAAAATGGCACTGTTACTTGAGAGCATATTGGGCTTTCGAGAAGATGATGGAGCTCTCTCCACACTCTGCATCCCTGTGTTTAAATTAATTAATCTTCTCCTGCCCCGTGCATGCTTTCTACCTGACAGTCTTGGGTGTGACGAAGGGGGCATTGGCTCTGGTTTTGTTGCACTGGGGCAGCTTATACCAGGTTCTACATCCTCATCCCCTTTCTGTGGAGAGGGTGGGGTATCAGCCCAAGATGGTGCAGAAGATATTATTGACTTGCCTGGTAACTGAGGCGAATCGGGTTCCAGCACCTTTGCATCACTGTGATCAATGTGATCCCTTACCTGATTCTGAGGTGTTGTTTTTTCATTGAGAGCTGAGAAGCCACTCTTGACAGGGTGAGACTGAGGTGCAATGTCACATGTGACTAATGTCCTTTCACTGCTTCTGTGGGCTATGTCTTGGGCAGGGGTCTCAGCTATTTCGGTGTTGACCACACAAAGTGGTCTATTTGCTGTCTCCCCTTGATATTTATAGGCCTCTTTAGAGAACTCTTCTAGTTTTGCTTTATTATTAATCAGATCTTCAGTGTAGGTTAGACTTTCTCTCTTTTTTTCTTTTACATCTACAATTGAATATGATAGGGCAGCCTGTTGCTCCTCGAATAAATCATTCTGCATATCATGGGTTAACAGTCCTTTCTCTAAAAAATCACACCCAGATGTGAGATTGAGTGTCTCTAAACTTTCCACTTTTCTTGGAAAAAAAAGATTGGAGCCAGACACCTCTTTTGAAATAGCTGCTGATTCTGAGTTAGAGTCATCAACGTTATTTTGTGATTCTGATTTCATTTTTAGGTCTTTATTTACTGCAATACTGGTGTCACAACACCCTTCAATGAAGTCTTCATTTTCGGCCTCATACTTGTTTTTCAGCTTTTGATAGATGTTGTCTTCTGTTTCATAAGAATAGCTTTCATCTGACACTTCTTTATTTAACTTATGAAAAAAGGAGGGGCACTTTTCATTCTCTAACCACTCCTGTCTTTTCTCAGTTGCCTCAAAATCCTTTCCTTTGCACTTATGTTCTGTGGGGTGTTCCATTTTATCAATTTCTTTTTCATCATTTAACCTCTCAGTCCAGGCTGATTCTTCAAAATTCTCTTTTTGAGTATTCTCAGACTGTTTCATGCCTATTGGAGAATCACTTTCTTGCTTCATAGGGCTTGGGGCTGTTACACTAATAGGGGAACTTTCATTTCTTATGGTTCTGAGAGAATTAGGTTGCTCCTCCCCAAATGGCACTCCTTGCACCCTCGGGTCACAGCTAAGATGATCTTCAGAGGCTGCACTCTGTATACTCCTCTCTGAGTCACCTGACCTGACAGACAAGTCATCTGTTGAGTTTATAGAACAGGTAGAAACTGTGTCTAGACTCAATTGAGATTGTGCTGAAGCATGTGTCGAACCTTTGCCCTGACCAAAGTAGTAATAGGTACGTTCCATTTGATCTTCAGTGCTGCTGGAGTATCCTACTTCCAGTAGATCGGAGGGCATAGATCTTTGGGTGCCATAAGAATCATTTAGGGGAGGAACTTGTTGACTGTCAGGACATGAGGAGTCCTCCATTGCCTTTAAATGGCCCCTGTATTCCTCCCCCTTTTTCAACTGGTTTCTTTTGTTACATTTTTTGTTGGCCATAAGAGCTTCAGAGAGCAATAATTGTTGGACATTGTTGGAGATGTTCTCTACCTGAGATGTCAGAGCGTTTAGGCTCCATAAGCTCGGGTTAGAAAAAAGTTTCTCGGAAAAGCGATCCTTCGTAGAACTGGAATAGCTCTGAGATTGGTGAGTGACACTTGGGGATGGATGGGTGTGTGGAGGCATTAACATGGTTGGATCTTGCAGATTTACAGATGTGGATGAGGGGTTTATGGGTTGGCCATACTGAAATGTCTCAGGATTGGGCATTAAAGGTGAAGGTGTGGAGCTATACGAGGGTGACCTACCCACAGACCTTGCAGGTGAGTGGCTGGAGCTTGGACTGCAGTTCTGGTAATACTGTTCGGGTGACCTCACAGAAATATCTGTTATGCAGTAGTTTTGTTGGGGCTGATTATAATGTGAAAATTTTTGAAGACTCTCTGGTGTACTTGCCATTGCCTGCAAGGAAGCTTGCTGTTCAAATCCAGCTCTTAAAGGGGGTTGTTGGTAGCCATAATTATTCTGTGGCCGATAACCACTCTGCTTTAGACTTGCGTGGTTACCCATTTGCCTTAAATACTGGGCATTAGATGACATTCCATAGCCACTTTTGTAGCAATGAGGAATTGGATTGCATTTCTCCATATAAGATGATGGGGTGGAGGAGGAAGGTTGGGGATGTTGAGGGAAATGAATGTGGCTCTGTGAATACAGTGATGGAGAGGGAGTAGGATTGGGAGGATGACCTTGCTGATGGGGACTTGTATATACAGGAGCAGATGGTTGAGAAGGGAGATGGCACTGGCTTTGAGAAATGGCAAGCATATTCTGCTCGAGGTACTGGGATGAACCACTGGTTCCAGCTTCAAGATGACTCACAATGTCCTGTTCATACTGTGATATATGACCAGACTCATCCCACTTCTGCTGCAAGTGTCCCTCACTCATGTACTGAGACGAATATCCAGAATTTAGGTGGCTACTGTAGCCAGCTTGAAGGTTCTGGCTTGAAGCTTTTGCTCCTCTGTATGTTTTTTTGCTCTGAGCTGAGCTGCTGCCATAGCTGGAATAGGGCTGCTGCCCATAACAGTCCTTAGAGCTTGTTCCTGCTGTCGGCATCCCTGTAGCAGAAAGAGAGTGCGCCTCATAGCTGTGTCCGGTCTGGCTGTGATGTCTGTAATTCTCAAGGCGAGATAATTCATGGGGTTCCTGCTGGTAGCAGCGCGGGTTGCCCTGGAAACCACCCCGCTCTCTGAAGGACTGCATGTCTTTAGCTAGGGTGATCCTTTGGAAAGAGAAATAGAGAGAGAGAGAAAATGAGGGAAAATATTTGCTGCCTCAGTTACTCACTTTCTTTTGATTAGTCGTTTTGATTGAATATTGATTTTAATTGTCAATAATCTTTATTTTATCAAAAAAAATTGTAACCAGTAAGTCATTTAGTTAATTAGTTATAATAAATTAAATTATATTGAGCAACACACATATTAGTGTATGTAAAAACATCATGACGCTGACAGTAACTTGACAGTTACCTAAAAAGAGTATTCGATCTACGAACACACTAGACACCGCATCCTAAGCGTCTTGTCTGGTTTAGTTTTACTAAATTTACTAAACAGTTGTCAAGCTTAATGACCAATACATTCTCTAGTGAGGTTATCAACAAAGACATGAGTTGATACTGGAAATGTTATGTAGCTTTAAACAAGTAATTAAAGGCTTTTGTAATGAATTACAAGGACTGTCCTCCAGATAGCTGATAACAATAGCTTGTTTTATGGCGGGATTGAGGTAATATAAAAGAACCGTTTTTAGACAAACACCATGCATATAGAAGCTGTTCAGATGTTGCACAGGAAGCCTATCAAGGGACAACGACCTCATCCTATCAGATGTTCCTATTACTCATCTCACTAGCACTCTGCCTAAAGTCACCTGGCCCCTGAGCTTGCCGTTCCCCCTAGCAATGGCATGCAAGCATCCCAGGAGACTGAAAGTCGTCTATTATTGGTTCAGTGATGCTGATGTGCCTGTTTACACGACCACCCAAATAACATCACTTGGAACTTAAGCTCCAAAATATCAAAGATTATGACATGCATCGCAATATACAACTTCTGCATTTTTGTTGCATATTTAGATACACACTTAACACTGCATACTGTGAGCCAGCAGTAAAGAGACTGTAAAGCTTCATATTTCTGAGTGTTTATATTACTATTATTATAATACTGATAATCTTACCTGGTCTTATATGTCAGCATCTACACTTTCTGAAAAGGCTAAGAAAATTTGGCCTGACAAGCTAAATTCTCGAAAGTGTTCTATAATTGCGCATTTGAGAGCATCCTAACCAACGCAGTCTGGTTAGTACCGGCACGGCACAAACTATTATGGATCCACAGCTGTTTGTGTAATAGCCAAATCATATTTGGATCGGCCCTACCAGAGCTGGAGAGCATCTACTATGTAAGATTTTCCAGAAGTGCTATTAACATAATCAGAGTAAATGGTCAACCCAACAGAGACTTCTCACCATTATACTCCTACCATTGTAGATGATAGAGAAGTATTAAAGTCAAACCCCAAATCACAGCAGACCCAGATTACATTTTATGTGCCTAGCCAGTCGACCTCTTTTGTAGCATGTACTCACACATGCACACATCCACATCTGCTGGGCTTTGCACATGCATGCTTTATAACAATACACAATTCGGTGTACTTCATTCGCTACTTCACCGGGGTCTGCTGGAGCCTCTCCCAGCGCACATAGGGCGAGAGGCAGGTGGTACACCCTGGACAGGTTGCCAGTTCATTGCAGGGCCACACACACACACACACAACCACACAGTCACATTTACTCCTATGGGCAATTTAGAATTACTAATCAACTTCATGCAGATGTTTTTGGACTGTGCGATGAAACCGGAGAACCCGGAGGAAACCAACACAAGTGCAGGGAGAACATGCAAACTCTGCACAGAATGTACGGGCTTCGAACCCAGGAGGCGAACGGTGCTAACCCCCGTGCTACCACGCTGCCCCACGTGCCACATGGCGAACGTGCCACCATGCCCCCCTATTCTGTGTATTATACTTCATTCATTAATTTCTTCTAGACCCGCTTATTTCCTAATTCGGGGTCACGGGGGTCTGCTGGAGCCTATCCTAGTGCACATAGGGCAAGAGGCAGGGGGTACACCTTGGACAGGTTTCCACTCCATTTAGTATTTAAATAATAAGTATTATTTAAATAAATAGTTGATAAACTATCATAAACTATATAAAAATTTGTAAGGTAACCTTGAACTTTAGGTATCAAATACATTCTATGGCTGGATATTCAGTATTAAAAGACCATACAAAGCACTAATCACTAAGCAATTCAAGAAACCTGATTGTATGATCATCATACCTTTTAATAACAAATAGGTTTATAAAACAGGCATATGGCTCGAAAGATTTCAGTACCATGGTCAGCAATCCCTCCACAAAAAACTACTCATTCTACACATTCATTCATCTTCTATACCCACTTATTCCCAAACTCGGGGTCTGCTGAAGCCTATCCTAGCGCACATTGGGCGAGAGGCAGGGGGTACACCCTGGACAGGTCGTCAGTCTATCGCAGGGCCACAGACACACAACTATACGCTCACACATTCACTCCTAAGGGCAATTTAGAGTCAGCATTCAACCTAATGCACATGTTTTTTGGATTGTGGGAGGAATCTGGAGTACCCAGAGGAAACCCACGCAAACGCATGGAGAACATGCAAACTCTGCACAGAAAGACCCTGAGCCCGGGATTAGAACCTTCTTGGACCTTCTTGTTGTGAGGCGACCGTGCTAACCGCTATGCCACCACTTTCAGGGTGCGGAGGTCAGTTCATGGACTGATAAATCCAGTGCTGGCTCGTTTTACATTAACTGAACTGTTAAGTAAGCACTTTAATTTTCATTTTAAAACATTAGAAATAAAATTTTCATCTTTGCACCATCTTAAAAAATAAAAGTAAATGCATTTGATTGAAATGTCGGCATTAAATGGTTACATTTATTCGTAATTTTTTATACAGATGTTAATAATTCCATTAACTGATCCCCATGACTGCAGAAGGCTTCTTTAGTTATAAAAAGGCTGTAAAACCGGGGGACATCTAAGACTTAGTCAATGTTGGTTTCTTAATGTTGTTTACTTAACAGAAAACATGCTTTTAATATTGATCTAGGGCAGCACGGTGGCGTAGTGGTTAGCATGGTCGCATCAAAACAAGAAGGTCCTGGGTTTGAATCCCGGGCTTGGGGTCTTGCATGTTCTCGCTGTGGGTTTCCTCTGGGTACTCTGGTTTCCTCCCACATTTAAAAAAACAAGTGCATTAGGTGGATTGGTGATTCTAAATTGCCTGTAGGAGTGAATGTGTGTGCGTGTGGTTGTGTGTGTGACCCTGTGATGGATTGGTGACCTGTCCAGGGTGTACCC
>JAOTQW010000018.1:7559475-7571129 GCA_026260075.1 Sisor rabdophorus
TGCGCTGGGATAGGCTCCAGCAGACCCCTGTGACCCAGAGTTCGGGAATAAGCGGCTATAGAAGATAAATGAATGAATGAATGAATATTGATCTATTGCTGTTGATCTATTCTGCGTACTGTTAATCTTCCTTATCATAAAAAGAAAATGAATTGACAACTGGGAACTGTTCTTTGGTTTTCTTCCACAGACCATGTTTGTTAAGTTAATTTGTGATTCTAATGTGTGTGTGTGTCATTGGTTGTCTGTGATTCTGCAATGGACTGGTGACCTGAAAATTCAAGCATGAAATCCATCACTTGAAATTGTGAATGGAATAACGTCTAGACGGGGTTATCTTCCTTGCCGATTGGATAGCAGTTGGTAAGGTTCGGTAAGGTAAACTTTCTCTATAAAAAGGCTACGCAGACTGACTTTCAAAAGTTGAGTGTTGGTATCGTTGGCATGGTGACAATGAGCAGTGATTGTGACAAATAAATTTTTCTGATGACAAGAGCACTATTTCAGTCATCACACCTTAAAAATTGACAAAACAACCCAACCTTAGATGCTTCAAGGGTTAGTTTTTAAATTCCTCCTCTATCTGGTGTGTGGGCATGAATGTGTGCAAAAAAAAGAGAGCTAGTAAAGGAAGTGTGTGTGTGTGTGTGGTGGTTTGTGCAATGTATTGAGAGGTGATATATTTATGACTGCATTCATCTTTAATTAAGAACTAGTAATAAGCTTCATCATTGAAGCAGGGAGTTAAATGAACTATAGGAGGGTGCTTTCAACCTAACAAACCATACTGGGTAAAAACCCACATTACCCTGGCACAAAAGCTGTCACTGCGTATATAGCCAAGAACCCAACAGCTGTCTTGGGGATTTTAGAGCGAGCGAGCGAGCGGGCGAGCGAGAGAAAGAGAGAAAGAGAATGCTTCAAATTAGGGCAGCGAGCTGATTGATATTCTAGTGCAGAAGAGGAGGAAAAAGCATGTGGTAGAGAGAAACAGAAAATAGATGATGATTGGATCTTAGCAGGTAAAGCTTCTACGTGCTTCTCTTGGTCCTTTCTACTGAAGTAGCAGCCAAACTTTCTCTGCAGGGGCATTTGAGCTGTTCCCCTGAACTCTTACTCTCCTGCACTGAACCTTGTATTACCGCTGTATTTCCCTTGCCAAAAATTGCTTACATTGGTCTCTCAAGTGGAATGAGAAGTCTCAAATGCTAGTTGTGCTGAGGGATTATTTTCTTTGGGACAGACTTCATCAATAATACCAGTACAAAGGCACGATGACATTACTTGCCTGAAATGCTATATGCCTTGCTGCGTTCAATAAGGGCACAGTCATTTATTTCTTCCTGTGAGGCTGGCTGCTCTGCTCCCTCTCCCCACCACTTCAACTCACCTAATTGATGATGCAGAACGATTGCATTGTCACTCATGCTCGCTTTTTCATTCTCACCGGTCCCCTTCCCCCCATTCTTTTCTACTTTCTTTCGTTTACTGTTCATACCTTTTAATCTAATACACTTTTTCTGTACTCTTTCATGGTTTACATTGAATATTATTAAACTATTTCCCGCATCCTCCCAACCGGTGGTGACCTTGATGAATGTCACTGATGTGATCTGCTAGACACAACCCCCCCCTACAAAGGCATAATGTTTACTGGTTGTTTCCGGCCAAGGTGCAGATTACGTGCCGATTATTTGGGCCTACATTTGGATACCACGTTCACAGGAAGATGTATCCATGGGTATGTTCGATTGCTACCCAAGGACAAAATGTGGGAATATTTGTTATAAAAACCCATTTCTGCCAAACCTAGCCAATGCTAAAAGCTCTTGTGCCAGAGATAGAAATCAGAGCCGGGCCAGAATACACCACAGGGAGCAAGTTAGAAGAAGAGAGGAACAAAGTGAAGGAGAAGGTTAGTGATACAAACAATAAAAAAAATGATCTGTCAATTTTAGTAATTAGTAATCACTACCAATAATACAGAGCAATTTTATGAAATGAAAACACATGTTTTGACAATGATAATTCCCTAGAGAGTCAGCAGCTTAAAACAAGTCCTAAAACAAAGGATTTTTTTTTCAGTTTTGGATTATTTATTCCCTTCCTTCTCCCTCTCGCACACTGCCTCTTTCCCTCCCTACCTTCTGGCTGCTGTGTAGACAGTGTCTGGACAGGGATGGGTGAGTGTGAATGTGCCGGTGGAGCACAGCCAAGCCAGCAGAGGGAGATGAGGATGACGGGAGCCTTTGTTCTCTGTTGATGAAAAGCCATACTGGATCCCGCTTCCGCACAGATAGACATTAGGACACATCACAGGAAACCAGTGCAGCATGATAAACCCAGGCCAAAATGACTCTGCTCGCCCTAATTAAACTTTAATCTATAACACCACACAGATTACCTGCATCATAGCTGGGTGTAGGAGCAGAGATTTTGAAGTTTATTTCAGAGAGAGAGGAAATGAGCAGGAGAAAATAAGAAGGCGAGACAGTTCGACCCACAGACAGAAAGGCAGACACACAGACAGACAGAGAGAGAAAGAGAGAAAGAGAAAGTCATTGAGACAGGTTTGATGCTGGTTGAAGGTCATGTCCCTCTGCAGGCGAAAATATCTTTCCCCTTTTCTCCACTTTCCCCTTTGTGGATAAAGAACCATCAAATTCAGCCAAAGCTGTAGTCAGACTGAATGTCCTATATACCCAGGCAAAGTATACAATACCACTGCAGTCCTTTACCTCCTGCCATCTCATCCTCCTGCAGGACTTATGTCCTCATTCTTTTTCATGCTATGAAACCTTTCAAGTTATTTCCTGCAAAGAAGTCTGTGTATTTGCGAGAGTCTGCAAACCACTGCATGCAGAACTATGATTGATGGAGCCGATTCATACAAAGGACAGCAGGTGTCTTTTCCCTTTTGCCTGTTCTATGCCACAGTCCAGAAGGTGACTGGTGATATGAGAGGTGCAATTTTCTATCTTAGAGCCTCCTGATGTCTATTATGTCCATAAAGAATTCGTTGCCACAGAGATGGGCTGCGGTTGGTTAAACACAGGCTTTGAAAAACACCGAGAATCAACCATCTTGCCAAATCTGGCCTTTCTGTCTAAGAGCCTCACAAAGCTCTGATTACAGCTCGTCTGCAATGCTTACAGACACACAGACACTCATCCTTTCACATGTGAGGTGTTTTAGAAATTTGGGTAGTATTGCTTTCAGAACAAAAGAGATACGAATATGTTTGTGTTTGTCTGTGTATTGTACATGATTGAGAGTACAGGAAAAGCTGTCCAGGGGTCTGCACGCCCTTTAGTATCCTGCCTGGGTATCCTTTGGATGACTGAGCAAGTGGATGGCTGAGCCTGGCTGGATTCAGCAGCAGGTGGCCAGACTTCATGTCCACTAGAGCTCATCACATCACTCATACAGTTCCAAAACACAGCTTTACAGTGCTAAGAAAAAAAAAGGTCCAACTGGAAAGACATCTGTTGCTTCCTACATATTTTCATGCAAGAAAAGGATGTTGCAGTGCCTAGTGTATGACAAATAGTCATACGCTAAAATATTTTTAGGTACAGGACACATGGATCTTTAATCCCCGGATGACTGTCTTGCATTGAACAAAGATTATCTTCAAACACCATATGCATCCCAAATTTGGTAAATGCGGGCACTGTGATCCTCAGAGATTAAGTCTGGGAAGAAGCAGCAGTGGCAAATTGTGTGCTGTTTTGCTTTAACATGGAGCATCAGCTCAGCCACGCACACACGCACACACACACCTAGTCTGACAGCTCAGGGCTTTGAGGCAGAAGAGCCTTTTCCCCCTTGCATGAGACACAGCGTGAGACAAAAGACAGGGAAAGAACAAAACGAATGAGTGAAATGAGACAGACAAAAAAAATGGAAGAGACAGAGAATGGTGAAAAAAACCCCAATGAACAGAGGGAGGTGGTGGTGTGAAAGGGGTACATCGTGGCTCTGAAGCGTGAAAGCAAATGATGCTGTCGCCCTGCTAAATCTCAGAGCAGAAGGCACATGCAGGCGTGAGGGAAGAAAGCGGCTCAGCGGCGCATAAGAAAGTTCAGGGATATAACACGGTTCTGCCTCTGATCGGATCACCAAACATGCCGTTGGCCAATCCCAGCCAAAAATGTGTGCGCCAGTGCTTTGAAGAGACTGGTATACAACCTGCTGTGGAAGTGCAACACAAGCTCCATAAGCCTGGGGAGTCACATCAACCTGTGTCAAGAATTACTGATTGGAGTCTAATACAAACAGCATGCAAAGCCTCATTTGCATCCGATGCCTAATTTGCATGCGTATGGGGTGGAAGAAAGGACTGGTCCACATGATGTCCATTATTGAAAGGAGCGAAAGAACGGTTTTACTTCATTTACTGTCAGATAAACCCGCCTTCTTTGCCTCACTTCTCTTTCTGCATAGTATTAATCTTGTACGTGACCATAGGCAGCACTTCAGAGAGATGCACCGAGACCTCCATTAAAATTCTCTCACCCTGCTTTCTGCATAAGGAAGAGGTGATGACAGGGAAGTGTGTGTGTGTTTGTGCTTTAACTGGCTTTGGCAGGTCTGTGTCAACTAAAATATCAGTTTCTTTGCATTAATTTCATCCATCCATCTTTTATCTCCCCACATCTGGAATATACTATATACACAAAAAAAAAACAAAAAAATACAGTTGGGTACATTTTCTTGATATTTTTTCCTATAGAGACAGTGAACCAGCCATTCGAACCTGTGTTGGTCTTTATATTGTTATAATTTTTGTGTTCTTTGTTTGATTTCTTTGCCAGATGACAGCCCACATCCGACAGAGAATTATAGCCCTTTAATTGGGCACATGCAGACACACACATGCGCATTGCACAAAATTCACTTCTCACCCCTGCCACACACCAAAATATGGGCAAAGACACCCCCTCTCTTCCGCCTCCAAACTCCTTTCCCCGATTGGAGAAAAAATATTTGCGTGTGTGTCTGTGGGCAGAACTCCATTAGTCTCTATTGGGGACTGTTTTCTGGCTGGAGGAGGCAGGAGCTCTTCCCCCACCACCACACTTAAAGCTCATTGATTCTCTCTTCCACCTCCAGCCCGCGTTTATTAACGTTCCCGATCACCGCCAAATCGCTCCTCATCTGTGCTGGCGCAGCTCATGCAATTAGCCGCCCGCTGCCTCAGGGCTGGGGTGAGCAAGTGTATAATACTGATGCCCTTTTCACACAGTAAAGACACTGACTGGACACAGAACCATGAGGTGGAGGTCATGAGCGATAGACAGTGTTTCAGTTGGGTAATTGGGCAAGATTATTTTGCTCTAGTCTGGTGCTGCTGAAACCCAAGTCGAGGTTGAAATTACCCTCGTTACCTCGGAGATTCGAGGGAGGGGTTGGGGGGTGATGCATGTTCGCTAATGAGCTGTGACGGATTGATCTCATTGAAGATTCTAGAAAAGGGGGAGAAATGAGACAATGCAGTTTGTTTATGTCGAAGAGGGGTGTGTGTGTGTGTGTGTGTGTGTGTGTGTGTGTGTGTGAGAGAGAGAGAGAGAGTGTGCAAATAGGACAGCAGTGAAGAGCTTTAATCTGAATAGAATTGGTTTAAACCTCAGAGGGAGGAATGTGATGTGGGACATACCCGTTATTTTTAGGGGTGACTCAGAAAATGTGTTTGCCAAAGAAAGAAAGTTGTTTTTATTCACTGCTTGCATTGACGGTGAACTTCCTGTAAGCACATTTTACTTCCTTTTTTCCTAAAAGAATTCAAAAATATAATAGAAATTATTATCCTTAATGACTAAAATAGAAAATCTAGAAATATTCCAAAAGTAAATCTTTTTATAAAGCAAAACATCCATGCCACCTGTGAGTTCATACTGTTCAGTGACTCACCCACACAGACATCTACATGCCACACACAGCTCCTGGTTTCCTGCAGAAACTCGACTGCGGTCATGTCGCCGCCTCGTTTTATACACCGCTTATTTTTGGCTGCTTACGTCATCGCCTGGGAGTGTGTGAGCACGCGAATCACTGCCATCTTCTGACAGAATGCTTCAGGGTGCTAGCGAGTTAGCTGAGGTGTTTGTTTCGTTGAGTTGCCTTTTTCGTCTCTCAGAGTAACTATCACACTTACATCGTGATGAAATGCGTAAGTAGGCGAGGTGGGTCGATTTTTATGACCTGAGGGTGACATTAACAGCAGCATCAGGGCGTCTGCTTTGTCGCTTCCGCCTGCCTCGACCAGAGATAAACAAGCATGCCCGCGACCAAGAGAGGGGGGAAAGGTAACCATGACAACCGGTGAGATCATTTTTTTTTGAGCTGCCTGTCCTCGAGGCGGCACAATAACAGGTTTCAAGGCCAATGTCACCCACTCTCTTATTTTCAAAGAAAGCCAGCACAACAATAATAACACCTACCTGACCAAACTTATTTTTGGCATATCATTAATAGCAGCGACAAGGATGACAAACTGGATATGTTTGTGCACCACACACACACACGGATGTATTTTCTTGTGCAAAATGAACACATCTTATAGCCTGCATACTCGGTTAGCCTAGCTTTACAAGACAATGGCTTCAAATGTTTTTTAAAAAAGTCACTTGATCTTCGTAGGTCTAGATTAAGCAGTGTTCTCGCTTTGCAACAAATACTCTAGAGGCAGACTTTACATGGTTTAAAGGCTGAGTCATAGAGAGCTGTCTGGTTGATAGTCTGACCAGCCATTTAATGGCCACACATAAGAACTATAGAGCACTCCATTATCAACAGGACCTACAAAAAGGAGGATGAAAAGAAGCACCAAAGAAATGCGCTAGATGTTTGGAGGCGAAGTGATTTTGAATTCAAGGCGGGTAGTATAGAACCTGCAATCCTTATCAATACATCTGCCGTCCATCCAGCCGAGCGGCACACTCTCATCTCTGCTGTGATCGTGCACTATCTGTCCTTTCCCTCTCTTTCTGTAATGTCTGGAGTGAGAAGGGAGGGAGAGGATGACAGGGTGCACATCAGTAATACATCAGGCAGCTCTGAGGGAGGCCAAGTCACAGGCGAGGTAATAAAGCAGCGCGCTGCTTTTCCAATGCAGAATCTATATATATATACGACTTTGAACTCTAACCATGATAAAAGCCAGCGCAGCAGGTTCACACTCATTAAAACGCACCAACATTAACGCTATCATTATTAGTCTTCTTGAGCCATGAGGGTTTTTTTTTTTTGCTGCCTTCTACGACAGCTTTAGTTGCTTTAATGGGATGCTGGAACAGGACATGCACAAGTGTCCTATTTAGGATCCCATATAATGTGTTTGTCATGGATAGGGGTTCATATTCACTGATTCTAATTAACTTAAGCGCAGTACCACCCGTGTACTGGCAGTCGATCCAGAAAATAGGAGGCCAGGGTTTTTATTGACATTCTCGCTCATATAATATTGCTAGAGACTGACACATTGCCAAGTGTAAGAAATGCAGTAGGAGCAGCAGTGGGGATCAGTAATTAACCTTTCTTAGAAAGAGAGGTAACACAAAGGTAATACACGTTGAAACGCACCACTCCAACACACACCATCATATCATCATTCACCGATAAAACACTTCAAAACCGAGATTTAGATCTGCTATTATGTGGTGTGTGTTGCTGATTTGGGATCAGTTGTTAAGTGGGTTTTGCAAAAAAATACACTATATCCACACACCGTCTTACTGCTCAGAAAGAAAACACAACACCTAATGACTCAGAAATAGTCTGTCTTATTTGTGTGTGTGTTGCTTGTATGTGTGTGTATGATTATGCTGCTAAAAATGGAAGTGCAATAAATCTTTTGCCATAGATAAGAAATGCTGCAATTCTATAAGCTAAGGTAAAGAAAGACTGACTGAGACGGTACTGTCACTGCTTCGGAATTTTCGTAACTGACGACTGGTCTAGGTGGCGCGGGGGTGTGGTGGTTAAAATAATTGTTTGCATGTTCTCCTGTGCTTGCGTGGGTTTTTTCTGGGTACTCGCTGGGTCCAAATACTTGTAAATTGTGCAATGGAGTGCAATGGACTGGCGATCGGTGTTCCCTCTGCCTTTCGCCCTATGCGCACTGGGATAGGCTCCAGCAGACCCCTGTGACCCCAATTTAGCGAATAAGCCGGTATAGAAGATGAATGAATAAATGAATGCCCGCTGCACCAGTCTAAAAATTAACATCTCTTCACTTTCATTTGTGCTTTTTCTCCAGGCTTTTTTTTTTTTGAGTCGAGAGGGGGGAGGTGGCGCTGTGCGCGACCTCATTACCTCATCTCCATATTGAAGTGCAGCCAGTGTCATTGTATACAGTTAAAAACAATCAAGAGATTTAATCAGTGGTATGGCCCAGGAGAGAGAAAGAGTAAAACAAAGAGAGACAGGGACAGAGATAGAGAGACTAAATTAAGATATGTGTAATGATGCAGATGATGTAATGCAGCATGCCTACATTGATATTTCTGCTCTTCCCCCGATGACTCACGTTTCGATAAATGGTTGAAAAAAAGCACTACCGGGAAATGGGGACAAAGGACCCAAACAGCACATTTCACACTTAAGAGACAATCAAGCTCTGAAATCCTGGATGATAACAACATTTCCAGTAGACTGACAGAGAGCAAGAGTGAGAGAAAAGAGATGGCGGGTAGTGTAATAATAAGAGAAGTAGTGAGTGATGGAGAGGAGAGACAGCACTTCCAGGCTTCCAGCAAAGCAGAGCAAGGTCTATGTTTCTAAAGTCTCAATCTGTTATTTTTATTCCTTCACACAATTAATAGTGGTCTATATAGATATGGAACCAGATCTTATGAATGCACCAAAATCTAAATGAAATGGATCATCGTTATTCCCTATAGCTCACTTATTTTGCAACAAGGAGCGAAAATAATTCAAACTGTGTTATTATCATCCCAGCCAGTAGCTTTAGACTCCCAGAATCACAGGGGAACTAAATAGTGGGAGGTGTGTGTGTTATGGGGGTGTTCAACGTTGACTGATAAAAATGGGTGGAGGAGAGGACATTAATGGTCGAGTGAGCTGCAGCTGGCTGAAGGACAGAGATGTGACGCAGAGAGAAAGTGAAACAAGGTGATCTTATTTTGTTCACCCTTTTAATATAGATGCCTTCATTCTCAGACTGCTCCAGAAAGGAGCTCCTGCTGGCAAGTCTGAGCGTCACTGTGAGACCTCTGCAGAGGAGAACACTGCACATTATGCCTTTTAAATGACATAATTAAAGTGAAAGTCAGTGTATAACGAAGCGTGAAATCCTTAAATTCTAATGAGAGCACTGCGATTGAGCTGTCTCGTGCACCCACACCCACCCAGTCCCCCACCCACCTACACACAAACACACACAAATGGACACTGTAGAATAATGCAAGATGATCTTGTATATATTTGCTTATATGAGTAGATGTTAGTCAGTTTACACAAGACACATACTGGCAAATATTCACAGTATGATGTATTCTCAGTAGGGCTGCACGATATTGAAAAAAAAATTGACATTGCAAAAATTTTTGCTGCAATATATTTTGCAAGGATTTTTGATTAAGTAAGGGCACCTGTGTAAAAAACAAAAACATAGCATAAATTCATTCATTTATTTTCTATATCCGCTTATTCCCAAGCTTGAGGTCACAGGGGTCTGCTGGAGCCTATTCCGGCACACATAGGGCGAGAGGCAGGGGTACACCCTGGACAGGTCGCTAGTCCATCGCAGGGCCACACACACAACCACACAAACTCGCACTTACTCCTGTGGGCAATTTAAAATTACCAATCAACCTAATGCACAAAGATTTTTAAATCTTGAATTAATTTTTTTTTCTTGTTGAAATATATATACATCACCAGGCCATCACACAATATGCAAATGTCTGACACAGTACAGTCTGTAATGCGACTATTGCAGATGAACATATTGCGATAAAGATGCTGAAATGATATATTTTGCTTAATAGGAGTCTATTATTCACTTCAATTCAGTATAAACAGATGATCCTCAAAAATTCGGCGCACAAAATTCCTGGCGAAGGGTTTCAGCCCTTTTTAGGTCTAAAATTGGGCTAATTTAAATAAACCAAACATAAATTTAAAAAAATCAGAAGCCGGCTGGGATTTAAAAGTGTGGACATTGATGAATGAAGATGTTTTGTCATTCTGCCTTGATTTACTGCTTGCAGATGCGTTTATTTATATTTTACCTGTTTGTTTATATTTTAAGAATTTTTATAAGGCGATTTGTTACCCTGAGGTACTCAGTCACTGCCAATAAGCATCGTTAGCTAACTCTTTTACTTACTCAACACTTACTAGCTTTGAGATACATATAAAAGCCTTAAATCATACGGTCTGTACAAATGATCTTACCCATGCAAACATACCAACATGCTAAGATGCTAGCTAACTCCCACTGACAGGAGTCAAAAAAATGTTTTATGATTTAAAACCCGCTTCCACTATCATGTTTAAGTGTACGATGAGATTCATTCATCTTCTGTACCCGCTTATTACCGAACCTTCCAGGGTCACGGGGGTCAGCTGGAGCCTATCCCAGAGCACATAGGGAGAGAGGCAGGGGGGGCACGCTCTGGACAGATCGCCAGTCCATCGCAGGGCCAAACACACAACCATACGCACTCACATTCACTCTCTATGGGCAATTTAGAGTTACCAATCAACCTAATTCACATGTTTTTGGACTGTGGGAGGAAACACTACGTATTCTAGGCGCTGATTAAGGTGCATGGACAAGCATCTTTTGATGAAAATTTATTTCATTTAACATTAAACCATTTCCAAATATTTAATACTGTCCAAGTCCTCGAGAACTTTTATGTTGATAACATTCATTCATTATAACAATAATGAATATGATTCAATTACTTTTCTTTTCTAAAATCAATACACACTTATCCCTCTGTTTTCAGCTAAAGAAAGATGTTACCTAATGGTCAGTTTATTTGAGTTTGCTTTTTTTGAGTTCATAATCCGACAGTAGTCAAACGGGATTTGGATGCTTGATCAGAGACCTAAAGGAACTGTGGATTTGACTCTTGGAACTTTTCACTCATTTATCTTTAATACCCACTTGTTCCCTAACTCGGGGTCACTGGGATCTGGTGAAGCTTATCCCAGCTCACATAGGTCGAAAGGCAGGGGAAGTCCCTGGACATGATGCCAGTCCATCACAGAGCCACACATAGTCAAACTTACTCCTATGAGCAATTTAGAGTCAACGATTAACCAACTGTACATGTTTTTGGACTGTGGGAGGAAACTGGAAAACCATGCTTGGGAAGCGAACCAAGAACCGTGCTAACCACTATGCCAGCTTGCTGCCCTCTTAGAACTATGGTATGTATGAAAATGTTTGGGAAAACGGGCAAATCCATTTTATTCTGTTAAATGTTTAAAAATGTACAAAAATGATATAAGAATTAAGGGCGGCGCGGTGGCATACCGGTTAGCACGGTTGCCTCACAACAAGAAGGACCTGGGTTCAAATCCCAGGCATGGGGTCTTTCTGTGTGGAGTTTGCATGTTCTCCCCGTGCTTCCGGGTACTCCGGTTTCCTCCCACAGTCCAAAAACATGTGCATT
>JAOTQW010000018.1:7591274-7610080 GCA_026260075.1 Sisor rabdophorus
CCAGCAGACCCCCGTGACCCCGGATTCGGGAATAAGCGGGTAAAGAAGATGAAAAATGAAATTAAACGTGACCCCGAATTAGGAAATAAATAAGCGGGTATAGAAGATGAATGAATAAATGAACTTTACAGAGTAAAGTATCTCCTTAATCCCACCAACAAAAATTGTTCAACTTGGACACGTATGTCCACCCTTCTATGGTTGTCAAGAAGTTATTTTACCCTAGTAATTACACAACGTCTGACATCAATTAGTCCAAAAACATTTTAAGGATAAATTTTAAAGTCTATTATCACTTTACGCAGGTTTTTTCCAAGGCTTTTTCCATCCATACACCCACACTTTGGGAAATCCCATGTACTGAATTAACACCTCTGGTATTTACAGTCCAACTGAACACAAAATTAATAATATCAAAGTTAAATTGTGGCCGTAGTTGTTAATTTAACGCTGGGACTGATGTTTAGAATAATTAACACTAGTCATCACAACCTCAACTCAATTAATGAAGAATTCTCGAGGTGCACACTAGTTCCCACTTGGATCAAGGCGTGTGAATTACTGAAAAGCACAGTGCATGTCAGGAAAATGAACATGAAGAACAAAAAGAACTAAACTAAGAATAAATGTGACGCTTAAGTCTAACATTTTTGCTTTTAAGTATTTGATTTGATTTTCGGTTTATGAATTAAGCAGGAGCATCCAAACCTGACCAACGTCCAGACCTTGATTAGCTTATTCAGGTATATATTCGATATCAGCTCTCCAGCACCGAGATCAGACACCCTTGTTGTAGCTTGAGGAGATTTTAATTAAGCTCTGTTAAATATAACACAGCAAAAAGGTATGGGCTAGTAGGACACCGGCCCTCCAGGACCACCTCTGGACACTTCTAAACTGAAGGTTTTTGGCCTTCGATGGAGTATATGACTTTAGTCCAAAAATCTCACACTCAAATGAAAATATTTATGTATAGAGTGCAATATGTGTTCAGAAAAAAAATTTTCTTTCTATTGCTGTGTAAATATACAGCAGACTTTATAGACACACTTGTGAAATGCTATGATAGTTCCACAGTCCACCAGCAGTTCCATAGGCCACCAGCAGACTGCAGCTTCAATTAAAGAGCACTATCCTGCTTTCCTGTGGCTCTGACACACTCATGATCAACAGAGAGCAAAAAAAAAAAACCATGTACGTGTGTGTGTGTGTGTGTGCGTGTGTGTATGTGTGTGTGTGCGTGCAGCATATTCAAGGTTGCTATAGAGATGAGTGTGGACATGGCGAGTGGTCATGTAAGCCGGTTATAAAGCTCTGGAAAAGGTTACATGCATTAGAGGTGTTTATGAGTAGTGTGAAGCAAATGTCATTCATCGCCTTAACAAATACCTGAAGATTATTAATAGACAACTCAATCAACTCGAATTCTATCTATGAAGTCAACTTCTAAACAGGAATAAACACCAAACCATTGTTGTAGAATTTGTTGGGAAACTAGATACAGCTGGTGATGGGATGGTGTGAAGGCACCATGCTGTATGTGAGGAATAAGGCTGGAAAATATGAAAAATATGCCTTAAAAGGCTGGTGTGATGTAATGCCGAGAGCCGATCCACCATCAGACATCAGACTTTACCGCACTTTCATTAAACTGATAACAAACCGGTTGATGCTGAGTCACTGCTGCTTCTCAGTGACGCCATTTTGTTTCTATCTTCTTAGGTGCTAAAATATGCAAGGAGAAAAGGTGTCGATGTGAAAAGCAACAAAAACAAACAAACCACAAAATTTTGGCTTCTAGCATCATGTACGTTGTAAACAGGCCCACAGACTGGTTGGATTTTTAGGACCCAGTAAACAGTCACGAATAACATTGCAATCACGCCATCTAGTGTAGGATGAATGGAAGTGACTCGAGCTGCTTGAGAATCTACAAGAATCTTACAAATAATTAGTAAATAAACAGTTTAACCCTGTTAAGTCTGTTTTTCATAAAATCCATTTATACAATTTTAATTAAAATTTGTAATATTTGTTGCACTACTCTGGTCTGTGTAATTGTTTGAAATTTAAAGGGTTTGTGCTGCCCTCTTGTGGAAAACTAATAGACTTTCACCCTTATTTTACTGTAGATTTTCATTCATTCGTTCGTTCATCTTCTCTCCCTGTTTATTCCATATCTCGAAATCACAGGGGTCTACTGGAGCATATCCCACCGCACATAAGGCGAAAGGCAGGGGTACACACTTGACAGGTCGCCAGTCCATCGCAGGGCCACACATAGACAAACAATGGGCAATTTACATCACCAAACAACCTAATGTACATGTTTTTGGACTGGGGAAGAAAACCCGAGTACCCGAAAAAAGTCAGGTGCAAGCGCACGTGGAACATGCACGGAAAGACCCCTTGCCCGATACTCCACCGTGCCGCCCCACTGCAGTGGTAATAAAAGTGTACCTTTAGCTCAGATCCCACAGAACACACCCTGGGATTTGTACACTGTATGCAGTTGAATCCTACTTACATTACAATGTATAGATCACGTTCCTGTATGCGTATTCTTGAAATTTTCGCGCCACCTAGTGGACAGAATTGAGAATTGCACGTATTTTTAAAATACATTTTTCTTTCTGGGCGGCAAGGTGGTGAAGTGGTCGAGGGTTTGATTCCCGGGTCTTTCTGTACGGCGTTTGCATGTTCTTGCTGTGCTTGCGTCGATTTTTTAGGGTACTCTGGTTTCCTTCCACAGTCCAAAAACATGTACATTAGGTTGATTGGTGATTGTAGGAGTAAATGTGAGTGTCTATAGTTGTTTGTCTATATGTGGCCCTGTGATGGACCCTACCTCTCGCCCTTTGTGCGCTGGGATAGGCTTCAGCAGAATACCCCAAGATAAGCGAATAGGCAGGTTACCTTTTTCTTTCTTGGTTTAGTATGCAAAGCAGCCACATACCTACTCCCAAGTCTTTATGTGCTATTTATGAACACACCATCCTAAATAGAGCATTTAATTATATAAAGATTTAATTAATATTTGTTTGTTACTCACTGGAAAAGAAATTCCGTTTTTACCAGAATGAGATTTGACTTGTACACAGAGATAATCTGCAATGTGTGGTTAATGGGATATTTCAGCTTTTCTAAAACTGATATCTATCTGAGGCAGGTAATGTAGATCTGATTATCATGAACTAGATTTTTAACACATTCCTCGCAAGGTCACAGGTTCGTATCCAAACCTTAAAACAGGTTAACAGCAAATCCTGTGAACCCTATTAGGAATAAGCGGGTATAATGTATGGATGAAGATTTTATTAGTCATTACTTTACACCTAAAACACCTAATAGCCAAATGCTCTGAAGCTTTATCACACATTGTAACACATTCATTGATTCATCTTCTGAACCTGCTTATTTCCAAACTCGGGGTCACGGTGGTCTGCTGGAGCCTATCTCAGCGCACATAGGGCGAGAGGCAGGGTACACCCTGGACAGGTCGTCAATCCATCGCAGGCCCACACACACACGCACGCACTTACATTCACTGCCCATTTTATGGGTAATTTATAGTCACCCATCAACCACACCATCAACCTAATGCACATGTTTTAGCCTATCCCAGCGCACATAGGGCGAGAGGCAGGGATAGGGTACACCCTGGACTGGTCACCAGTCCATCGCAGGTCCACACACACACACACACACACAAACACACACACACATGTTTTTGGACTGTGGGAGGAAAGCGGAGTACATGCAAAGACCCCGTGCCCGGGATTCGAACCCAGGACCTTCTTGTTGTGGGGCGACCGTGCTAAGCAATACGCCACTGTGCCGCCCAGCATAATTAAATCTTCTGCGAAACTGCATTGATTAAACTTAAGCGTAATAAGTTACAGCGACCCAAAATATACTGTCAACAGAGACAGCTTGAATAAGTAAGCGGAAGACTTAAAGTAAAATTTTCTTTTCATAAATTTGTAATAAACAACCTAGAGCATAAGAGAAGCGGCTCGGATAAGAGAAAATAAAAAAGGCAGTTTGGCTTTTTTTATTTTTACATGTTTAGTATACAAAATGATTTTTAGCTACTTTACCGTACACTAAATTAAGTATGCCACTTGTAGTACAACCAAACTTTGCATGCAAATTAACAACTTAACACACTTGTGGGTTTGCTGCAGTTGCAATTAGTATAAAATGCTAATATGATGTAGGTATGACTAGGGGTGGCCTAGTCAGGGGTAGGTGTGGCCAAGTGGTTAAGGTGTTAAGCTGAATGATACCAGGGTTTCGATTCCCAGCACCACCAAGCCACTGTGGGGTCATTAACCCCACAGTGAGCAAATCCATTACCCCCAATCAACCCCACTTGAAAGTCACCTTAGATAGGGCCTCTTCCAAATGCTGTAAATGTAAATAAAATTTGATGAAAATACTTGTTAGGATTTTTTTAAGGAGACTGGAAAGAACACCATAATGCGTTGTGATATTTTACCACACAAACAGCGTTCAAAGACTTTTTATTGCACACCGTTATCTTTTGCAAACAAGTCTTCACAGTAACAATGCAAAAAAAGCAGGAAAAACAGAAGCATTTGGCTGTTAAAACAGCCGTGGGTTCAGTGAAGTTATTATTATTAGGTATTTACACATACACCATGAAAACACGGGAAGTTGTTCCAGCTTACTCAGCACCCCAAAGCATGTCATGATCTCACCTCCACCCTGCCAAGAAAGAGCACAATCCTCTTGAGCTGTTAGTCCAGAGCATAGGGTATGAAGGTCCAGTTGTAATAAATCCCGACACAAGTATCTCCATCATTGCACAGGCACTGAGTTTACACAGAAACACACATATTTTACTGTTTCTTCATTCATAGTTTTGCAGGTTAATGTTTAATTTAGTATTATTAATGTTATGAATTGAAAATGAAAATCGTGATTGTTCAACAAATAATGATCTATCAGTAATTTAGACTCACTGGGTTTACTGGGTTTGAGTTATTGACGATAAATGTCAAGATGGGTAAAGGATATTCTAGTACTAGACTACCATTCTGCTGCTGTTAAATATACTTTATTATTAAAACTTAAAACTTTAATTTGTTTTTCTTTGTGGTGTGTTTTTGTTTATTGTATGCGCTGACATTTAATTGTCCTTAAGATGCTGTGCAATACCAAATCAAGGACGTGAAATAAGACATAAAATGCGTAGATCATTGATCAACCGGTTGTTTGCATTGGTATTTGCTTGTTTGACTTGAAAATATTGTGCGCAAAAGAAAACAACTCAGATTTATTATTTAAAAAAAAATTCTAAATATGTCTAAAATAAAACAAATGAATGAGCTGGAAAAATGTCTAGTAACAACTCTAACATACAGAGATATTTTTTTAAATACAAAACCACAATTGTTTTATATACATAAATTCAGAGCTGTGAATTCGCCTTACTAATTTATATACAGGACAAAAATTCTAATAAGAGTGCAGCCAATGAGAAATGATTATCCTGCCCATATGTGCCACAGACTTGGCATTAGAAAACCGTGGCAGTGTTGCATCTGGGCATGTTGAAGCTCCTCATGCTGGGGAACCAGGTGCATTCAGCATGATGTCGCTGACGAGAGGCAGTGCCAGAACATAAAACACAAATTATACTCATTCTCCCACTTTCACTAAATTCTTTCCAAGTGCACACTTTTGAATAAGCCTAAATATCAGCCTCACTCCGACGTTGAATAAATCTAATGACAGAAAAAGTGCAGAGTTCAGAACATGAAACACTGGATTGCACATGCGGATGTATTAATGTAAGCCGATAAAAGTGATTAAAAAGACTGGTGGGTCATATACAGATCCTTTATGAAGAAGCACTGCACTGCAGTACTACAATTGAAGCTTAAATGTATTTTTAGGCAAAAATATCTCAGACACACACACGTTCACAGCGCATTTGGCCACATAGAAAAAGAAATGGCAACTATAAATATGCTATCGGTAGTGAAATTACAAATTATATGCTAACGCTAGTAAATAAAGTTCATCTGTTATTAAAGTCTCACGTTGCCTAATACAGTAACCGTCGGCTTTTTTCCTTAAACAAAATTCTGTCTAAAAGCCCATCTAAAAGACCTGCTCGAGAAAACCATGCTGTTAAATTACCCAGATCAAGGAAGAAGACAACAAAACAGGTGATTACTGTATTACTAGTCAAAAGTTATTTTGTGCTTCTACTAAACATCTCTGTACAGAAACCATCTTTTTAAATATATCTGTAAATTCTAGACAGAATGAATTAGACGATTTTGCATCAATCATCGTGCAACTAAAAGCAAGGTATAACCAAATATGTACTGCAGCGTCCATCATGACTAAAAAGCCAGCCGTGGTCTTCAAGGGTAAAAAGAAACAAAACATAAAATACAATTCCAGCTTCTTGTGCGTAGCATAAAAAATGGACCTCTTTTTCTGCAATGCCTCTAGTCTAAAGTTCTAAAACATACACAGGGAGAAAATACCAGTCGTATCCATAGGTGAAGTGGCAGTTCAGAGGCATTGGTGGTAAGTCTCTTGGAATTCACTGAATTCAAACATGAGTCTTTTAAGCCCATTTTCCTCAAGGCTCATGGTAAAGTTCCAAGTTCCACTACCTTGCCCGAAAGGTCTGACTGTGCTCTGTGTCATCCTCCACCACTGCCCTGTAGCCCTCTTTTTCTACACAATCAGCCAGGACATTTAGAACCAGGCGCAGGCGTCTGTCCAGGGCCTGAAGGTGCGGCCTAATGAGGATAGGAGAAAGGCGGTCACGCAAAAGAGACTCCTCCATCAGCAAGCTCAACTGGTGCTCCTCCTTAGCCAGCAGCTGAAGCCGCAGGTAGGTAGACCTTTTTACTCTAGGTAAGATCAAGTATCATGAGAGAAGAAAAAGAAATAAGAGTGTAAAGAGTATTGCCAAAAAACATGAAGAAAATACATTATGGGATTTAAAGAAATTGGAGGAATTTTTAAAATTGACATGCCAACATTATGCTTACTTGCAGCACTGACTCAGGGGCACCAAGATCGACATTTCATCATGTGAATGTTTTCCAAATCTGTAAAGTTTTTGCAAAAAAAGTTACACTTAAAAAAAAAAAAACATAAAAATACATGTGAAATGTGTTTTCTTTAGGCATTTAGGAGTTTTTATCCTATTCCGGTGATTTTGTAGGTTTCATCTGGGTACTTCCACAGTCCAAACACATGGGTTGATTGGTGATTCTAAATTACCCTTACTGTGAGTATGTGTGGTTGTTTGTCTTTATGTGGCCCCTTAATGGACTGGGGACCTGTCCAGGGTATACTTGTGCCTTTCACCCATTGACAATTTACCTAATAAACTTTTTTACCTGATAAAATTTTTGGGTTTTGCAAAGCTAATGCAGTTTTCATACATTACAGATTTTTGGATCTCAACAAATACGTGAACACAGGTTTTTTTTTATTATCTGTAAATTAACATTTGAGAATTTTTATGCTATTCAGGAATCATGCACTATTTGGTATCCACAGGCAATCCGCTGTTCTGACTCTTAGTGTGGCGTTGAGGTTAATAAATTAGATGCAGTTTATAACCAGTGTTTTCGCACGTGACTGACCAGTGGTGGCAGGCGAAAGGCAGGATGTAAGTAAAATGTGAAAGCAAAAACATGTACAATGCAAGGCTAGTGTCAAAAGCATTAGCTGATTTCCAGACAATTTAGAAATCTTGGGTTTGCCCTCCAAGTGCAAGTGTTGGGTATGTTTCATTCTGGAACAGCAACTAAGTTTTTTTTTATCGCTGTGTGAACATTGCTCGTAGTGCCTATGCAGCTATATAACACACAAACATTTGAACATTCAGGTAATACAGCATGCCAACCCTTTTATTAGCACTGGGCATCTATTGCATCTATTACTATTGCATGTAAACCATAGCTTTTAACAGTAAACACAGTATGGTCTGTTTGAACTGATATTTAAGCCTAACGTTGCTTTTAATAAAGCAGATTTTGAGTTATTTGCTTAGTTTCCATGGCGTCAAATTACTGATGAAATAATGGTGAGCAGAAGAACGTGTGGTATTTACTTGCTCGCTTTGAGGAGCCTAATCAAAGATACATGGCTGTGCAAAAGGGCACTAAAGGTGACTTACCCTCTGCCGTTGTCCAAATGGATAATAAATGTCTCGTTGCCAAACTTCTCGAAAGTCTCATAATGGTGACGGTCCATGTTGCCTGTTTAAGGAGAGACAGAGAAATGATACAGACAGACATGCATTGGTTAACTTTGTTGAGACTAAAGAATAACAAGTAAAGACTTCATAAATTATTAAATCTGTCCTATAAATTACATTTTTCAGATTTTTTTGTACTGCCATGCTATTTACCCATTAAAAAGTCGAAGATGGTCATATCCATGATATCCAACAGACGGGTGCCATGGTCATAGGGCGGTGTCTGCTTTACTTCATCACAGTAATCTGGATCCACTTCCCACCTGAAAAAAGAACATAGCTGTTTTATACTGTCTGATGCACAAAATTGTTGCAGTATTGCAATTGAAATTGTTACGCATTAACAAATAACCTATGTCATGTAGGGCTTAGTGATATAACCTAAAATCCAAATCCTGATTCATTAAACATTTTTAAAGTGACTGGGAGGGGATATATTTAGTTCACCTTATTTTGGCATGGCCATGAGATAATTCATGAAAACATAATGTTATACACTGGAAATGAGAACATTTTGTAGAGCTAAAGACATTCTTCTGTCATGGATATTTGATGTTGAAGTTGTTGTCCCGAGAATCTATGTTAAGGGAACGCACATCTTATCCCTCATCTCCACTTTATTAGTTAAATAAAAAAGTGAACCGAACATCCCCTTCCTTGTCACCATACATTAATTTATTTATTCATTTATTCATTCATTCATCCACACACACTCACACTCACTCCTATGGGCAAGCGTAGGGAGAACGTGCAAACTCCACACAGCAAGACCATTTGCCTTGTTGTGGCGCCTTGTTGCGACTGTGCTAACCATAATCCACCGCGCAGCCTGATCACCATACATTTTCCCTTAATTACAATTAATTAAGCATTCATTTATTTTATTATTAAGTATTATGCCCTCATACTTCTCAGCCATGTCACTAATCACAAATTTAGTGTTGATTATTTTTTGTTTACCTTCACTATCACGTCTACTATATAGACTGCATAAATATGATGATAACCCACAAGGTATTTTTAAAGGCTGCTCTGTTCTGGAATTATGTAAAAACCCGAGTTGTATAAATAATGTAAAAAGGATATAGTCCCTTGCTGCTCTTTTAAAATGTGTACAAAATATGAAAGTACTTAAAATGTTGGAGACCCGTTCTATTTTCTCAGTCAGAGGCTTTGCATTATGTTTCATTAAAAAATTCTGTGGACCACCTGAAACAATTTTCTCGTGAGAAAGGACAACCTATTGTCTTGGGGCAGCTGTGTTTTACAAAGATTTTTCGCTGATAAAGGCAATTTGCAGTTTAATGAACGTACAGTATATGGTATATAGTGACCCTCTGCGATAAAGCAAATGAAAAAAAAAAAAGGAAAAGCCTTACTCAGCTTTCTTGCGCTTATGATATGAGCGACGCCAGGGGTTCCTCCAGGTTTTGCGCTTGGCAAGGGTCAAATCAGGCAGAAAGGCAGCCAAAGAGCCCTCAATCTGGTCAGGTTTGCCACAGAGGGCATGTTCAGTGGAGCAGTAGTATGAACATTCACCATAGAAACAAATGTTGTTGGCTGAAGAAAAGAAATTATAAATAATTTTTATAATAATCAGACTATTGTGGGACAGTATGTGCTTATATAAGCTGCAAAATATCACTTCATATACTTGAAACAATTTTATGGGTAAATGGTAGCGTTAAACTACCAACTTGAAGACATGGATTCAGTTCCCAGCACCTCCAGGCCATCATTTATGGGCCCCTGAGAAGGGCCTTTAACCGCTTATTATTCAGTTGTATTACAGAAAATAATGTCTGGATAAAAGCATCTGCCAAATGCTATATATGTATAATTGTAAGATTTTATCAGCATTGCAGACAAATGAGAAATTACTCAAAGTAAAAAACAAAAGAGGATGCAGAGGTTTTTAGAGTGGGTACACTGTATACTGGTACCTGGAGAGATAAAAAATGTCCGCCACAGCTTCTTGTCCCGAGTCACATCTCGAATCTCCCTCGTCATATTTACTAGTCTGCCAGCCACTGGTGGAACTCGTCGGAAATCCAGAATTCTACAAGTGAACGTAAACAACTAATTAAACTCATTGTTGCATTGCAGTGGACTCGCGACCTGTCCAGGTTGTCTGCTTCAGCAGACCCCTGAGCCTTAGCTAGAAAACAAGCAGGTATAGAAGATGAATAAATGAATTAACTATGTTCACAACACATTTTATTTGATATTGTAAACATACTGATTTTATTGCTGCATCAAATCAGCTATTGGCCGAAATGTCATATTAACATGTCGTAATCATGTTTTCTTATCAACATACAGACATTACAGACTTATACGTGTTATGGATTCATAAAACTAAACAGTAACAGAAAATATGTTCAAATTGAATAATAATGTAACTGTATAAACTACAAAAAAATCTCCAACAGCAGCTGCCTCAGCGCAGGAAAGCCTATCATAACCAGTTTCGCTTATCTCGTCCTTATTATTTATTTGCTTTTAAAAAATTATTTGCTTTTCACACTAATCACAAACTATTACCATCTACTGGGGATGGACATATGGTGGCCTATATTTATGAGTGTTTTTTATACAGTCACTGTGAACTGGCTTTCCAGAGGTCCAATGATCTTATGCCCCAGAGTAACAGAAACCCAAGCTTGGAATACAAAGGCACTCATGGGCTACAAAAGCACAGAGTCACTCTGAAGGTAGGTGAAAAAGAGCCCTGTGTGGAAGCAGAGGTTACTTGTAAGCAAAGGTCTGTCAGCCATATGGGATTAATGGTGCATGTTAAGACATATAGATGAGTAAGAAAGAAAAGGAAGACAGGGAAAAATCTAAAGTAGACCACTTTTTGGAATACAGGGTTTATTCAGGATAAAGGCAAAATATATATATATATATAATAAATATATATAAAAAAAATATAATATCTAATAAGCAAACATCCATGAACTAAACAACTCACTTGGATTATTTTTTCGCAATTAGGTTGCCTTGCAAAATCCAGTATAAAGTAAGTCCTTACAATAAAAACGACTAAACAACTAATAAACAACTCTTACTGTCATGTGATCTACTGCCATGTGTATCAAAGGAGTAAAGTGATGTATCAACAAGTTTACAGGTCTATGTTTCATGTTTACTGTTTGAAAGAAAGTGGCTAAAATAAAGTAGGTCTCAACAAGCTGAACCAACAATCTCCCAGCAAAAAGACTTTTTCTATGAGCTTCCTTGTTAAAGTCAGCAGGGAGCGTCCTTCAGCATTTGATTGCTCTCATATGCACCTTGTTATCCGTGCAGGCCACTTCATAGGGAGCTGGATCGAATCAATCCTGCTAAGTGCTTTTCAGGCTGCTGGCCAGGGGCTGGAGTGACAGGGTCTAAAAAATTTGTGTAGAATCTGAGCTGGTAGGACTTAGTTGTGTAAAAGTGGTCCAGGCATCTTATTTGGGTCTTGTGAAGCCTTATTTCAGGTAAAATCGATACTTGTGTGAGGATCAAGGCACCTGGATTTCCTTCACACTTGCAAGTGACCTTCTCGCCAGACAGCAGAAGAGGGCAGTGTACCATTTTGCCTGATGATGAGAGTGATTCATGTGGCATTGGTGGTGGTTATGAAATCACTGATCGACTTTAAAAGCCTTACCTGACAGAAAGAAAATAACAACTTTGACTGGTAAAACGCAAACAACTTGTTCTAAATCTGCTTCACAAAGATAATGATTATGGTTGAAATTTAGTTGAGTCACCATCTACTTTCAGATGTCAGATCAAAGCGAAGACCTTTTATGGATGTAGCAACAGTACAGAAGGGACTGTAAAACAAACGGACAGAACAAAATCTCGTAAAAGCTATAACCAGCTATAAACCATCATCTGATTTTGGATAAACGCCCCCTAACGACAAAATATTTCCCCATGCCCAGCACACATCCCATGCAAAAAACATTTAAAAGATTTATGGTTGGCAGTTATTGTATTATTAGACTAAAAATCGTGAACTATTGTTTAAGAATAAAAAAAGAGAGTGAACAGGTAAATAGCATTCATTATTAAACAAACAATTTACCAGTTTATAAGCAAATTATTCAGAGCCTGTTGGCTGTTGATTTGTTCTTTTTATAGAAGGTAATAAAGTTTAATAAAAAAAATTCCAATCCTCCACATAAAACTGCTTAAAACACCTGTTTCTTTGGTGCCCACCATTGGTGTTCATCCTAATAATCTTTTAAAAATAATAGCTAGTATGCTACAACATTTACTGCTACTACTACTAATTATTAATTATTAAACACAAGTACTATTTCCACTTCTATAACCTGTTTGGTATGTAGTAATAGTGGAGAGTTTTTTGTTGAATTGAAGCTAATATCAGCCTCCTTTAGTTCAGAGACAGAATGTCTAGGCAGGCTTATTGCTGTGAACGCAGTGCTAATAGCAATAATGTTAAATGGCACCAGCTAACCATTTTTTTATTTTTATATTTTTAACCAATTTTTAATGACATCCTGCTAAATAATGCTGTGTAGGTATGGCACACATGCTATGGCACACACTCACCTTAAAATGTATGATTTATTAGGCGATTTTAGATGAAATTGCATAAACACTAATGACAACATTAAAAAGAAGTCCAAAAATGAAGAAAAGACGACTGAAAAAAAAAAAGTTTCCATGGAGATCCGAAAAAAACCAAATGACAATGTATAGATTATTAGAGGGATATCCTACATTTACTTCCCACATTTACATTTAAAAAGAATGAGGATGAACTGTGTGGGTATGTGCTGTCAGATCTCTTTGAAAAATGAGGGGCATATGAGCATATACCTCTGGCTAAATTTCAGTAGGGTTTTTTTCCCAGCAGATGTTAATAAGCAGGCTGGCCCACCTGTCGAGATGAAATGCTGCAATCTCAGCGTTGTGCCTCTCAAAGTCAGAGAAGTAGAAAAAATCTGGGGGAGTCTCTTGCTCTCTGGTTTGCCTGAAACAAAGACAGAAATACATTTACATTTACAACATTTGGCAGACACCCTTATTTAGAGCCTACATTCGTTTTATTTAGAGTGATATCGTTCACGTATTACATGTTTTGTATTTTTTTTTAATCTGGAGATTGAAACATCTTAACTTTTCAGAATGCCGTAGGCGCAAGTCATATGACAATAAATAACCAGTTTCCTCGCCTTTTCCCTTACACTGAACACTCAGCAGTAATCTCAATCTTTTTTTCAGAAATAAATTACAGTAAGGATGGAAATCCATTGCAGAAATGCTCTTATTGATATGGAGAACGTGGCTAATGGTTGCTTAGCAACGGCTTATGCCTCCGGAGCGCTAATGACCCAGCACTTTAGGGTTTTCCACATGGTATTAGGTGAGATATGTGAACGGCTCCTAAGAAGTTACAATTAGCATCCTATCTGTTGCTGTCGCTGGACAAAAAGCCAATATAATGCATTATTAACACTTTATAGTGTGCAAATGCGCACTTGTAAAACAGGCCTTCAGTCCCAAATTATTTGCTCCGGTGTTCATAAGAAAGTAGGAGAAAGATCAGATGCTGTATTTGCTTCTACTATTTATCAATCTCTCTTTTTTGCTCCTTAAGGTAGCTCCAGCTGGCAGTACTGGATGACAACCACTGCTATATGCATGCACAGTGATGTAAATAAAACACATGAATTTCTAGTTGACAGTTCTCATTACAGGCACATAGACATACATCAATTCTAGGACCACAAAGTGGCTTCAATATAACACGGTGAACATGGTTGAAGTGTTGCGTTGGTCTAAAAACCAAAGAAGAAAACAAATCAATGTCTAAAAATTCGATTGTGATGTGAAAGTAGCTCATATTACAGATCACAGCAGGGATTCTAAAAAAAAAACAGATCAAGAGCAAGAGCCAGAAAGGACAGAGAGAGCCAGCGAGAGACAACAAGAGCCAGAGAGAGACAGCAAGATCCAACAAGAGCCAGAGACGGACAGCGAGAGCCAGAGACATACTGTAAGAGCTAAAGACAAACAGCGAGGGCTTTAGACAGACTGTGAGATCTAGAGGCAGACAGGGAGAGACAGAAAAAGCTGAAGACGGACAGTGAGAGCTAGAGAAAGCCAGCAAGAGCTAGAGACAGCCAGCAAGAGCTAGGGAAGGCCAGCAAGAACTAGAGACGGACCGCGAGAGCTAGCATGCTTTAAAGAAGAGTAAGAAAAAATAAATAAAAAACAAAACTTGACAGTAAATACAGCACACTACCGTGTTTACACCTGGGCTTGTGTAGCTGACTAGAAGGTTATTTTGAAAAATTTTACAGAAGACTGAATTGCCTGATTTCCCTCGAGGCTGAGATGAGCCATGACTGTAGACTGTTGCCTAGCAGATTTAACAGCTTTTTTATTTTGGCTTAGACAAACCTGAGCTAGGCAGTGATTTTACAGTAGAATGCCCCACTCAGAAATTCAGGAAGAGAGAGTGACTTGCACAAAGGTAGCTAAGTGCATTTTGGCGGTCTAGTATTTCATTTGCAGAAGGTGCACAGGATGTGTTTCACACAACTTGATCTAAACTAAGCGTTGTTTTTCTGGAACTACTGTTGCGTGATGGGCCGATCTATCTAAGGCTGTCACAGCTGAGGTAGATTGGGAGACCCAGGTGTGTGCTTCGGCTTCCCAACAGCCTGCCTCAAACATTATTACAGCCATCTCTCTTTCTCTCTTATGCTGTTTTTCTCTCTGTCTTTTCCAGCAGATGAAACCTGTCATATCATGCCATTTAAGGAGGGGCCTTCCCTATCTCTAAACATACTCTATTTCCCATGTGCCGTTAATCTGTCTACTGCGGCTAACAAACGGCAAAGAGAACTTTTCATTTGTGTTTTTTCATTGGCTTTATATGTTCCCTTGAGCGCCTATTATAATAGGTTTCCTTCTGTTAAGATTTAAAGGCAACCAATTTCTTTTTATGCGCAAGGCAAGAATCGAGAATTAACACTAATTCAGGAATTTTTAAAAAACGCTCAAACAGTTCCCTAAAGAGGAACGTGTGTCTACCTTTCAACCCAGAATTCAATGAGACACTCGCAGGTGGACAAGGTGTAGCCTAATCTGACACCTTTGGTACACACTGTACCTCTTGAACTGTGACCACCGGGGAGATGTTCTTCTAAACACTGTCTTTATTCGAAACAAGCAGAGTCAGAATCTTTATCTTAAAATGGAAAAAAAATTGCAAAAATCCCCCAAAAAGCTGTGAAAATCTACAGTGTTTATACAGGTAAGCTCTGTCTTGGCACACACTTTTTGTCTTGTTCTCTTTCTTTTTACTCTTCTCTGCTCCTCACTGTGTTCCAGATCATGCTAATTTGCACTGTGATCTCCTGCTGAGTTGTGATTGGCAGTCCTGCTGTACCCATCACCATGTTCCTGTCTGTTATTTCCTTTGGTTGAGAAAGTCACCAGTATTTTAGAAGACTTGTCTCAGTCTGGTGCACAACCTGGCCCATGTAAGAAATTTCTTTTTTACAATATGAAATATGCTAGTTCAATTACTTTTTACATGTATCAAAACATTAAAAAGCTTTAAAAACCTTTAGGGAAAATATAATGTAGGCGCCGTTGTGTAGTGGTAAGCACGAATCCCGGGCACTGGGATAAGCGGGTATAGAAGAGAAATGAATCATTCATTCATTCATCCATTCTATACCCGCTTATTCCCGAACTCAGGGTCACGAGGGTCTGCTGAAGCCTATCTCAGCGCACATAGGGCGAGAGGCAGGGCGTACACCCTGGACAGATTGCCAATCCATCGCACATTCCTTCCTATGGGTAATTTAGAATCACCAATTAACCTAATGCACATGTTTTTGGACTGTGGGAGGAAACCGGAGTACCCGGAGGAAACCCAAGCGTGGGAAGGGAACACTAGAAAAACACACACAATCCTCTTTAAATGCCCTTTAAAAGTGAAAAAGTGGGAGAAAGTTCTTAGTATGATGATGGCACAAGGTGAAATCACCATGCATCAGTAAAGTAATTTAATTTTAGTTATAATTATACAATTACTTATAATAGAGTTTTGTGGAAAGAATTCATTATCACTTTTATCATTTCAATTATGTGGCTGTTTTAGTAACTAATAATTAAAAAGGCTGGAAGAAAGATTGTTAAGATTGCAGGTCTGTAATATTTTATTATGTGCTTGTTTGGTGTTTTAGATTAAATATGGTCATGCAGAGCTTCAGAAAATAGAAAAAATTTTAGAAAATTTACTGTCAATTCAATTTGCTGTCAAATTAAAAAAACTAAAAACTGACCCAATTCCAATTTTCGCATAAAAAATAGCAAAAATTAAATAATGAAATAAATTGAATATATATCAAATTCGGGGTGGCGCAGTGGTGTAGTGGTTAGCATGTCCGCCTCACAGCAAGAAGGTTAAGGGTTCGATTCCTGGGCCTTTCTGTGCGGAGTTTGGATGTTCTGGCGTTTCCTCCTGGTACTCCGTTTCCTCTTATAATCCAAATCATGTGTATAAGGTTGATGGGGATTCTAAATTTCCCATAGGATTGAATGTGTGTGTGTGTGTGTGTTGGATTGGTGACCTATCCAGGGTGTCTCGCCCTATGTGCGCTGGGATAGGCTCCAGAACACCCCATGACTCATGATTTTGGAAATAAGCGGGTATAGAAGATGAATGAATAAATAAATAAATTAAACAAATTTGTGCATTAGCGTCTGATGTTTAAGCAGACAGATCGGCGGTCAATCAAATGTCATTTAAGAAGTGATAAGCAACGAAGGACGAATGATGTCAACTTAGGTGGACACCAGGAAAGATATATATATATACACACTAGGGGGGAGACTGAGAGCCAGGTCTTCTTGTCCAACATCAGTGTATGATGGGTAGAATGGTCAAAAATTCAAATAAACACCCTCCTAAAACTCATGGACAGCCTTGAAATAGAACCCTATGGATTAGTCAAGATGTGAGCAAATATTTTGGTCGATTAATGTAGATATATTTTTTAATCAGGATTTTAATCATGTTATAATACTGAAATCTTTAAAAAGTTAAATTTACTACAGGTTTCTTTATGTAGTAATATGTATTTAGGGTAAATGTTATAATGTAATTTTAATGTCAAGGAAGCAATCGGTAGCGTAGTGGTAAATTAGGTAAATTTCAGACACAGCTATTAGGCAGAACACATGAATCAGTATTCTGTGCTAAAACAACTCAACCACAGTTTCCAACAGCTGCATGACATAAGGCACATTACAGAAAAAAGCATTAGTCTATTCAATTTTATTCATTTATTCATTCATTTATACATTTTCTACACCCACTAATTCCCTAACCCAGGGCCACAGGGGTCTGTTACAGCCTACCCCAATGCACATAGGGTGAGAGGCAGGGGTACACCTTGGACTGGTCAACAGTCTATCACAGGGCCACAACCACACACACTCACACTATTGGCAATTTAGGTGGCGTTGTGGTTCGCACGGTCCCCCACAGCAAAAAAATTCCAGGTTCGATTTCCGGGCAAGAGGTCTTTCTGTGCAAAGTTTGCATGATCTCCCTGCGGTTGTGTAGGTTTACTCTGGGTAATCTGGTTTTCTCCCACAGTCCAAAAAATTTTGATGAATGAAGACATCTTTAATTTTAGGTTTCCGTAAGCCTATAAATGATTTTAGTGGATATAAATATTAGTGTGCGAACCCTACATTGTCTTTAGTGTTACATTCTTTTCTGATTTACGGCACTTTCCCTAATAATGTAGTGGTGCTGGATAGAGCTGCACAATATTGAAAAAACAGACGATTTAATGCAATATCACATGTTCACATGTTGGAAAGGAGTGGCTAATTGGTTTAAGTGTCGGACTGATACCACAAAGACTGAAGTTTAATTTCCCGCATCACCATGCCACCACCCTGGGAACCTGAGCAATGCCCTTAAGCCTCATAATTACGCATGCAGAGTACAGAATTCTTTTAAAACAGGGAAAATTGGGAGATTATAAAGATGTGGAGAAAAGAGGGATAAAAAGAGATGAAAGAGATATATAAAGTTGAGCAGTCAGCATAAACGTCTTTTTAAATCCCTTCTGTGTCTTGCTCTAAGGACGCTAGTTACAACCACAAATCACAGTGACGAATGTGCCAAATACTGTAAATGTATGTATATGTTCTGGCGCCGCAGTGGTGTAGTGGTTAGCACAATCGCCTCACAGCAAGAAGGTCCCGGGTTTGATTACCAGGCAAGGGGTCTTTCTGTGCATTCTGTTTGTATGTTCTCCCCATCCTTGCGTAGGTTTACTCTGCGTGGTAGTTAGTCTATGTGTTGCCCTGCGATGCACTGGCGACCGGTCCCCTACCTTTTGCTCTGTGGGCGCTGGGATAGGCTCCAGCAAACCCCATGTGACCCTGAGTTGGGGAATAAGCTGGTATAGAAGATTAATGTATGTATTCATTCATTCATCTTCTTTACCCGCTTATTCCTGAACTTTCCGGGGTCACAGGGGTC
>JAOTQW010000018.1:7614368-7624960 GCA_026260075.1 Sisor rabdophorus
CTGCGATGGATTGGCGACCTGTCCAGGGTGTACCCCCTGCCTTCCGCGCTATGTGCGCTGGGATAGGCTCCAGCAGACCCCCGTCACCACGGATTCGGGAATAAGCGGGTAAAGAAAATGAAATGAATTGAAGCATAGGGCAGATTGAAAGTGTAGTGGGACATTTTGGATACTGCTAAGTATAGTCCTCAACCCACACCCTCTGACCGTGTGAACAAGCACAGACTAGATGACCAAAGACAACAATACAATAAATCACAAAACTTTAAAGTACAGTTAGTAAGAGTGCTATAATCCGAAACATAAAAATTGCTGCTGTAGTTGAGCTTATTCATAAAGGTACACAAACTACATTAAGCTCTGTGTAACTAACAAAAATACCACCATCAAAATCACACCATATTCCTACCAGACCAAAAGAAATACTACAATCATGATGTCATCTTTTACACCTTTGACTGTCTCTTTGACTGTAGTGGACTGTTGCATAGAAACACAATGCTGATAATAATTCAGCTTTTCACTTTGTTTTTTCCCACACTACTTGAAACCGGCACTTGGAAGGACCAAACTGATAATTTTCTGAACAAGATTTTATAAATACATATAAATACCATAAGGACCAGTTAAATTAATATTGAGGTAAAGAGTGTGTTTTCACACCTGTAGATGGATTTCTCTGTTCTGAAACCAGGGGTTAAACAGCTACAATGTTGCAATTACATCTTGGTCCGGTTCGCATTCACAAGGCAATATTTCCAAATGGACCAAACTTTGTTAATCCAAGTCACATGCTAGTAGGCTTTCCTTTAATTGGTCATACTGCATCTGTTTATTTTCCGGGATTTAGGATGGACAGACAGGCAGACAGCAGATTCTCTGGATTATTGTGGCTTTTTACTTTATTCTATTCAGCAGTAATCCAAACTTATCCGGGCCATTCTTATCATGTACCAATTGCAGAGAAGAGCAATTAAAAGACATTGGTGCAAATCTGAGTATGAGTGCCGTGTTCACATATGCCGTAGTTCTTAACCAAACCGAAAGAGGAAATGCACTAGTATCTGAAACATGCTTATGTGTAAAAACAAAAAACTTATGAATCAAATCACCATCCCTGCCTTTAAACACCAGCTTTACTAAACCTTTTATGTGTCTCAGGCTTTCTATTTCAATTAAATCTACATTGTCTAAACCATCACCCTTTTATGTTGCACTCAAGTCAACTGTTTGTCGATTTCTCTGGTTGTTGTTTATTAGATTGTCTTCTCTTTTAAAGAAATCTGCTATCTCTCTTCACTTCAACAACTATGTCAGGCTGTGCGGTGCAGAAACGAAACGACAGGCTATATGAGAAAGTTAATAGAAGAGCTGTGCTGGCTGGCCTGGGAATGGCTTTCCATTCAGGAGACACATGACCAGAACATTACAAAAGCCCAGATAATAAAGTCACAGGACTTTAAATGCCTTTGGCTAGTCATTCTTCTTCTTCTTCTCAAAGACACCTCCTTTTTTAGCCCAGATTTACTACATGACTGAACAGCTGAGATGTTTATAAATTAATTCCAGCTCAAAATCAGTCACATGCTTCATCTGTGTTGCATTGGGCTACAAAACAGTACAGGCAATAAGAGATGTATGAATGTCTAAACTAAATTATATTAACAAACAATTGTATTATTTTACTGTATACTTTATATTAAAGTCTTGTGCAGAATATCTTAAAGGAATAATATGGTCTTAATGAATAATTTTTTGTTATGCTAGTTGAAAGTCTTGATAGCATCATTAAGTTAACTGGTCAAAATGCATTTATATGTACCACCAAGCTTATAGTTATATTTTGTAGAAGGACCGAGAAATGTTCGGTCCGAGTGTAAAACCTCTATGCACCCTCTGTTTGCACAAGCAGGATACTGGGGTCGACTACAGTCTTTTAAACAGGTAGAAATAAGGTAAGATTTAATTTTGATAGTAACTTGTAACTTATGCACTTTGTGTACAATTATGAATGAACTACAGTAGCAGTTGTTTTATTTGTATTGGTATTTTAATGCTGTTGCTAACTGTATTATAAAGTTTTCCCATTGCTGAATGAGAAATTATATACTGCAGTAATCTATCGATATCTCTGGTCATCTAGACTGTGCACCTTCTTGCTTTCAGGAGTCATAAGTTTCATTTTACAAGATGTTCTATTTCACATTTAACATACAATATTTTTAATTAGAAACCGACAAAACATACATTAAACAAATTCAAGTATGTTGACATCTATTCACTGTGATAACGTGGCATCATGTTAGTTTAATAATTGTCAAGATTAATTGGCATGATCAACCTTTCATTTAAAAGACCCTGCCATGAAGATTTACATATCATTGAATTTACTTCACAGATGTAATATATTTTTTTTCAAAGGCCTTTACTAAAGTTTATAGGTTTTTGTACAACTGAGAATCCACTCGAATCTAATAGAGTGCTGTAACCTTTGTCAAGTGATTTCCATGTGGAGAAAATCAGATTACCGTGTGGTTAATATGTTAGATGAGTTTGTACGAAAGTGAGAGGAAAACATAACCTCGTGTTCAAAGATATTTAGAAATAAAAATATCTGGAAATTACTAATCAATACAGTTCGTTTTTCATCTCCTTCACTTGTTTTGTACAATTGGCTTTATATACATCATTCAAAACCTCTTTCAAAAAGCTCTTAACTAAGAGCTCAGTTCAGATTTAGATGTTGTCATTAATTTACACAAAAATTACAATAAAACTAAAGTATAAAAAATTTTTAATTTTTGGCATCTGCCAAATTCTGTAAATGTAAATTTAAATGTAAACATAGTTTATAAATTATATAAATATATATATACACAATTTTTTGATTGCCAATTATGTAAATATCCCAATATTATAATACATTGTACCATTCAAAACATTTGTGGTCCCACGTCATACATTCATGATCCATAGCCACGCCTCCTGAGCGCAAGAATGATCATAGACTAAACAACCAGATACTACAATACATCATGTGTCATTTACAGCTGGGAAAACTTTACAGTACAATTATTAATAGTACTAAAACAGCAAATATAAAAAAGAACTTGTTTACATGCTGCTGCTGCTGTAGTTAAGCCAATTGATAAAGATACACAAACTATATAAGATGTGTTGATATTCAAACTCACTAAAATTAAATGAAATCATATTGTTCAAAAAACATACTGAAAATATTACGTCTTTCAATCCCTTTGAATCCTTCAGTCCATTAGTGTGGAAATGTAACAACAACATAAATTCAGGATATTGCTCTGTTTTGATGCAGCTTTCTTTTGCAGTACATAAAGGAGGTTTTTTATATACGCATCTTAACAGGCAGGTAGGAAAGCCAATCATAATGTGTGAATCAAACATTTCTTGCTCCTACGCTTTCTAAGGAATATATAAATACATATGAATTAATTTAGATCACCAACCTTAATGAATGCTACCGGGATGTAGAAAGACATTTAACCAGCACAACAAAAATGTTTCTAAAGACTATAATCTATTATACCCTCAACTTGAAAATGAAAGTTTTCAGGAAGACAGCACAGAGCATTAAACTGGAGCAATAATGAAGCCGGGTCTGGGCACTTGCAGCTGCTTAACTCTGATAAAGATCTTAAGCAGTTTTTCTGTGTCGTCTTCAGTGCAGAAAATCAATTTGTATTCATCAGACTCTTATACCCAAATAGTCTTTTAGAATGTGCTGAAAACTTAGCCAGCCATTAACTGGTAAGTGAGGCACAACTTTTAGTAGGACCCTTAAATCTAGGTTCCTACTAAAAGCTGTTCTAAATTTATAATATTTAATATTATTTTTATAAATAGCCTCATTATACTGTCAAGAAATGATAGCTGAAAGCACATTTGTCTACAACTAAATTGTATTAATTCTTTTATCCTGATATTGATTAGTAATAATATACATTTTGATTCTTTAAATGAAAGAGTTCCTTATTTACGTTTTGAAGTATACAATATTAACAAAAATTAAGATAAATTTCTAAAATAAACACAATCTAAAAAAATTGATATCTGTCAGTTTTGTGTGATTTATTTTAAAAAGTAAAATAAGAGTCCTTTGAGTATTCTTTGCCTTATGTTAGCACAGACGCCAAAACTCGCATTTGAATTTATTGAATTTGTTGAGTTTTGCATTTTTACATTTTTGTGAATGCATGATTAGCTTTTGGGGGTATGACGATAACACTGGTTGTACCTGGTGTTTATTGTATCTTCAAATTTATTCATTCATCCATTCATCTTTCTTTATCTGCTTATTCAACTCGAGGCCATAGGGTCTGCTGCAGCCTATTCCAGTGCACATAGGACAGGTCATCAGTCCATCGTAGGGCCACACAACCACACGCACACTCACATCCACTTCTATAGGCAATTAAGTATTACCAATCAACCTAATGTTTTGGATTGTGGGAAGAAACCAGAGTACCCAGAGTAAACCCATGCAAGCGCAAGGAGAACATGCAAACAAGGAAAGAGCTGGGACCATAAAATGAACCGTACCAAACTACCAGCGTTTAAGCGAAACCAGTTACATGTAACGGCATTACTTAATTTAATTATAAAATAAATGCAAAACTTATTGATTTCAGTTAAACAGATTTTAATGTTATTGAAAACACAGCTATCTAAAAATGTTAATCGTGTTACATATATTAATAAAAAAACATGAGATTTTAAATAATATTCATTTGTTGCCAGCGCGGTGGTGTAGTGGTTAGCACATTCGCCTCACATGTATGGCAATTACATTAAGCCATGTGGCCACTGAAATCTTTAGGCTGCTACATCCTGCTTGGGAGTCAATTTCATATTTGAAAAAGATTTTATTAAAAATGTCGGTTGAAAACTTATAAGTAATCAAATCTAATCAGTTACTTTTCTTTTATAAAGTAATTGCAAAGTTACTTATTATGTTCAAACCTTAGCTCTAACCTTATTCCATTTTTAAAGCAATCTTTCCAACACTACAAACCCCTTCATGGGATAATGACCATAAAGCATGGCAGAGAATAGCACAGAGGCCTTAAATATACATTGGTAGAACCAATATGACATAGTCAAAACAGTAAAGAGTCATTAGTGAATTAATATGCTTTTTAAACCTGCGATGGACTGGCGTCCAGGGTGTACCCCATACCTTTTGCCCTATGTGCGCTGGGATAGGCTCCAGCAGACCCCCGTGACCCCGGGTTAAGGAACAAGCGGGGATAGGAGATGAATAAATGAACAAATTATTTTAAACACTGTGCAGTAACCATTTCAAAGAAAATCCGTTTAAACCTGTAACAAAAAGAGTTACAGAAGAGAACACTACTGCCTTGTAATGCATACTGTCTCTATAACCAGACTCTTTGTTGTAGATGTTGCGTTGTATTGTAATTTAATTTTTTTCACATTTTTCCCTAAAAAAAATTGAACTATGTTTTTACTTTGGAGTAGGTATTTACTACACTGATGTAACCATTACAAAGTACTTATATTCTGGCTAGTGCTAACTAATAGATGTTAGCAAATGATTGGGTGTTGGACTGCTGATTTAAAAAAATCAAGGGTTCAAATCAGAACCCCAGCAACCTGTCAATGCTGGGTCCTTGGGCAAGTTCTGGTAGACCTCAGTTATTCCGTCGAATAAATAAAACTTGTCACTTTGGATGACAGCCGAATGCACGAACTAAGAACATCTTTTTGTACTTAAATTCTGATCTATTCAGATCCCTGCCAGACCCTGACATCTATAAGAGATCGTAAGCGATAAAGAGATGTATATTATTCACTTTATAGCTTCATGCATAGATTGGCTGGGTTGCAAATCCTCAGCAACATCATCTCCAGCTTTTAATTGTGTGTCTAAGAATACACCAAAAATATCCTGCTGTTTTTTATGCAACTACTTCGCTCCTAATTAATACAACATGAAGCTCATTAAAAGGCCATTTACCAGAAGTGCATGAGTGCTAATAGAATTGTAGTTGATTTAACATTACTGTTTTGTTATTTACTCACTTAATGAATGTGATTTCTAGGTGGTAATTACTTTCGGAACCTTTCTCTTTTGTTTTTCCCACTAAGCTAAATACAAGAGCTAAAGGCTGAAGCCCAGCTTCCACCCGACGTGATTAATGCTAATTAATAAGTCTGTAACAGAGCTTACATCTCTGTTTTGTACCGATGGCAATACTTTTGTGCCCTTTCAGATTTTAAAAATACTAATCCAGTGGATGATGACGATCTTGAAGTTCAGGTCAAACTTTTGGAACCCGTAAACCCATCGGATTTGGAGATACTTTGGAATTTTTTTCAAACCTATCATCTTGGAGATGACCGAAACCAGCTGAGTCCTCTAAGTATCTGCTTTTAAAATAGTTCAAATACATAAACAGCATTGGTTGGAATTCAAGTTGTTAATTGTGGGCAGACGGCGACTATAGGGATTAAAAAAAAATTGTTTTTTTCCTCACAAGCTCGCAGAACTGGAACCGCAGTAAAAGTTCAAGGTTGTTCTTAACCCATATATGCACTTGACTTAAGGGCTACTGGTTGGCCATGCATGTGAAAGCTTAACATGATATTTCAGTAAGTCTGCTCACTCTATCCCGGAGATGTCTCACCAAGTTCTGTCACCAGAGCTTGAAGGCTGCATAATGCTTGGTCATTATGGGGGAAAAAAACTGTCAGAGAAACCTGCTGGTAATCCTGTCTAAGGGGAGAAATATAGGTCATGAATTCAGGCGTTTCTGACATGATTGTGAAAGGAAGTGCGGTGCCTTCATAATACATCACGATGTGGTCTTTTAGAGTTTTAAACTGAAAAGCAGGTGCATTGTATTGTTACTAGCGAGACAGAGAAAAGTGTGTGGGGTGTGAGCACCCACTTTTTAGCTGTACCATAAAGCATAGCTGGCGAAAGCACTAACAATGGCTAAATGTTGTGTAGAACTTGAGCACAGAGCATCTTTTGTTCAAACTCCTGCTGGAGTCAAGGTACGCATGGTGGAGGAAAAAATGTGGCTTGAGGGATTAGATTTAGCCATAACCTACTGATGCATGACCTGATAACAAAATACCTCCTACATCCTGCCTCTATGAAGTCTATTGGCAGAAAAGAGGAGGGACGCGATGATGATACCATTTACGTGGCAAATATAAAGAATTTTGCTAATAAACCGATTTGTCTGCTGTTCTTCCTCCAAATGATGAGTCTTTTAAAAGGACCTATTCACCTTTCACTTCAGTTTTCTGATATTTTTAATATCAAAAAGATATTTTTGTTAAAATGAAGCCCCCCTTTTTCTATCCAGCTTGTTAAAAACTAGTAAAAACACAAAGCTTTACTATCATAGCAGTGAAATAATAATTAATTTATTTATTGTTGAAGCATCAAAACAGGGAAAAAATGATCCTAATGACGTCAGATGTTGCAGATGGGCAGGTCTGTTTATTCTTGAAACCATTAATGTCCTCCCAAATAACATACAACAGACTTACAAACAAAGGAAAATATCCAATGAGCAAGAGTTAATAAAAGACTTTAGAGCTGATTGGTGAAACTCGTTGGAATTCGCAGAATTTCTGTGAATTTAATTACCCACACTAACAACCAAATGTGTTAAGCAGAAAAGCATCTAAGATTGCATAACATGTCAAGCCTGAAGTTGCTTGGCTTATAAGAACAGAGGACCACGTCAGGTTTCATTTTTGTCAGCACAGAACAAAGAACTGAGGCTACAGAGTTCACAGAAACTTGGAAAGTAACAACTGGAAAACTGGGTTTTCTCTTTTTTTTCATTTGCGAAATTGCTACCTGTGATAATATTAATATTTAACATTTTGACATATATAAATACTGTACATATTATATGACCTTTTTAAAAGCTATAAACCAGGCTTAGATATTTTAATGTCCTTTATGATATTTAGTGATTCCTAAAGTAATTGTTTGAGACAAATATATGCATATTAATTTAACAATTATAATTATCATATAAAATAATTTAACATAACAATTTAGATGTTAATGCAAATCTAATCATTTATTGCATCAGGCTAAGTAAAACATAAATGTCTAAGCATCATGTCTTTAAATGTCTTTTTCAACATTAAAACATTTTAACCATTTTTAATTTTTAACCTGGATTAGGGTTGGAGCTAAACTCTGCAGTCCAAAAACATGTGCACTGGGTTTATTGTTGTGTGTGTGTGTGTGTGTGTGTGTGCGTGTGTGTGTTCATTTATGTTTATTCATTTATACATGTATAGGGTATACCCCTGCCCTGTGTGCACCGGGATAGGCTTCAGCAGACCCCCATGACCAAGAGTTAGGGAATAAGTGCGTATAGAAGATGAATGAATAAATGTATTGAGCATTAAAAAGAAAAGAGTAGAAATAAAAAAAAAACGGTGCTAGAATAAAAGACTGTAAAGGAAAATCAAACTTGAAATGACATGTTGGGTTAGAGAAAAACTTTTACAGTACACTTTCACTATATACTTTAAAATATAGTCAAGAAAAATGGACCATCTGCGAAATAAACCATTTTTGCAAAGAATTTTTTGCTCATTTATTTATCCGCATCACCGCACTATTATTAACAGAGCAAATCTCATGAATCTCAACTAATTGCTTGGACACACGTTTCCCCTTGTTAGATAAATACTGTTAAAAAGTTTTGGAGTGAAAGAGGAGAAGACAAGAAAGAGGAAGTAGGAGGAGTTGGAGAAAGTAGTCATGCTGAGAATGGGCAAAGATTCCAACCGGTGATAGACAGAGAAAGCTGTTATCGCAACATGTTTTGACTGCCTGCCATCCTGGAGACAGAACTAGTGCCAAGGAATTCAGAGAGAGAGAGGGGAGTAAGGGGAAGCATGAGGACCTTTTAGATGAACAATCGGATCAACTTAACTGCAAAAAAAATTGTTCCGTTACCATCCGGGAGGCATAGCGGCATTTGTTTCGGTCTGAACTATGAAACAGATGTCTTTAGTGTATTACACATGGCCTCGCTGCTCTGAAAATAAACTTATCATCTTTTAGATTATCCATGCTTTCGAACCAGCTGGCAAGATGTGGATTCACAGAATGACTAAGGAAAATTAAATGCATCCTTTTGTACTGACAACATATTACTAGGCTTAAGTTAGCAAATGCTATTGAATCCTTTCTTAGCAGAACCTAATATTTTATCAGAAGTTAAATTGTTTACATATCCTCATATAGTAGCCAAGAATTTCACACCGGTTCCAACTACGATAATGGAATCGTATTCACTTTTACTGCTTCTCTGGCAGCATGTGTTTAAAAGAACTTTGCCATTCCAAAGAGAGCTGCCAGCACAGCCTGATCTAACAAATTGATGCCTGATGCACACAGACAGTCTATCGTATGTGCCCTAGTTTCCTGGCAGAAATGTGGGCCGTGTGTCTCACAATAAAGGAGCACGCTGTGAAATCGGACCCCACACTGCAAGGGCGAGCATTGGCATGCTGTTGTTCCATTGGTTACTGCCTCTATGATGGCTATCTGATTAAGAGAATTTAGATACAAATGAGGCAGGATTGAGCACTGAAATTTAGAGACTAAATTGGTAAGCACTGAAATGAAAGCAGCCGGAAAGAATGATTCAGGATAAGATTTTTCTTTTGCACAATGACGATAGTGACTTTTGATTTTTTTCGATCTTACATAATAAAAATAATGAAAATTAGCATTTTATTGAGTTAGGATGTATTTACAGTCTTAATGTCTAATTCTGAACCTGTATTTGATATCTGCATTTACATCATATAGGTTAAAAAACAACACAAGGTGGGTGTAATAAGTGGGGAAGGAAGCCAAAATGATGTGATGATGAATGTGTATATATAAGAGGAAATGAAATTATTATAAAACATCATGCTTCTGTACCGTATTTACAGGTCGGCAAACATGTATATCGCTGTGTGAACGCTGTGTGTTGATGTCATGCTTTTGCCTATTTAATATATTTAGTGCACGACTCGCAGGTGAAAATTCGATCTGTATGCTTACATGGCAGACGCTAATGCATGTATTCGATTTGACTACAAAGAAGGCCAGGAAATATCCTTCTGAACTTATCTGAATCCATGTCCTGTTTTCCTGCTTACACAATTGTGGGTCATTTCCCATAGGAACTGAGTTCTTATTGACATTCCTTAAATATTGTTTCACCACATCTATTTGATAAGATAAAAAGAGAATCGAGGCATGTTGAGGCAGGACAAGGCATGACAAAATATTTTGATAGGAAATAGGGAATATATGTAACATTTAAAAAGGTATTTTATATATAAGACTAGGGCTGTGTATTGGCAAGGGCCTCACAATACAATATGATACATATCACTATACAATATATTACAATATATTGCAATAGGGCTGCGCGGTGGCGCAGTGGTTAGCTTTTTGTGCAGAGTTTGCATGTTCTCCCCGCGCTTGTGTAGGTTTCCTATGGGTACTCCGGTTTCCTCCCACAGTCCAAAAACATGTGCATTAGGTTGAT
>JAOTQW010000018.1:7642656-7659587 GCA_026260075.1 Sisor rabdophorus
GTGTGTGTGTGTGTGTGTGTGTGTGTGTGTGTGTGTGTGTGTGTGTGTGTGTCATGTCAACCTCAACTCTCATGGTTTTGTGCACAGATTTGATTTTGTAAATGATCCAGCCTACGCACACATATATATATAATCACAGAAATTTACATATATATACCTATATGCCAATATACCAAGTAAATATAAGCAAATTTTATTCTATATGAAAATATTAAAAAATTAAATCGAACAGGAAAAAGGGTCTTAAGTCAAACATTAAGAGAGGCACTAAAACATCTCTGATCGTCGGGTTTTGCTTTAAGTATCTGTCCCTCAATATATTTTGACATATGCTGAACTAAATATTTTAATAATAAATGCACATCTGGGTACTTTCTGAAGTTCACCCTGGACATGAAAATTTATTTACTTGATTGCATTAAAATAACTACCATTTATGTACCTTACATCAACTCTAAATGTATATTTTTTCAGGTACAATGTACATTTTAATGGGTAAAGATGTATCCATGAAGGTACTGGACCAAACCAGTTTTATTGCCCAAACCTGCATAAAGTTTAATGGGAAATAACTTTTTATTCTTGGTTACAGTGTGTAATTTGAGTGTTTACATGAGTAAACAGCAAAAAGTGTGCTCTTTTTTATCAAGTGTGCTCTTTACCAAAAAGTGTAATTTTATTAATATAAATTATGTACAATTTGGAGAAAGGAAGACTAAATACAACTTTTTAGTTTCAAGATGCATTTACAAAAGGAATAAAAATTGAGGTGACTTTTTTCCCTTGAAACCTGTCATCTCAGTGCAATGCCAGTTTCTCAAGGGTCGTTAAGGTCCCTCAAAATGTAACTACGCTCATCAGCTACATTGTTAGAAAAATAAATAAATATAAGTCGCAAAAGGTGTTACTTTACCATTCCTGATTTTCCGTGGCTTTGGAATAAAATCGTATGTCCGTATTGACGTTGAATAGCGTGTCGTCGTCGGAGAGTGGTGGTAGCTGGCTTTTATACAGCGGATGCTGGTAGAGAGCAGCGAGTCTGGAGGCGCCTCTGTTCGTCTGCTTGTCTTCACTCGCTGCATCCTTTATCAGACTTCTCTGGTTCTCAGAATTCACCGCTCTCTGTCTCACTCCTCGGATCGAATCGGTTCTGTCGCCAGTGGCCGCCGGCGCCTTGTCCAGTGACTGCGAGCTGAGGTTAGAATTGGGTTCTTGGCTGAAATCTTGAAGAATCCTCAGCGTGTGTTTATTGGGCCAGCTCGCCTCCACCTGGGTCCCAGACCTCCCGCGATGCTGTTGCGACGGAGGCTGCTGCTGCTTGCCCCGGCCGCGAGGTGCCTCACTCGGCTCATGCGCACAGGAACAGCCCGAGTTTTGCGAGTCCGCTGCGGCTCTCTTCTCTAATTTGGGCAGCAGGTCTATCATGATGTGCATGGTGCACGCTACGAGAAACACCATGAGAAGTAACACGCGAAATTTGCGAAAAAGGATCATTCTGATCGTCCGAACAGCAGCTAGATGGATCAATCCGTGCGCCACATTACCGGTGTCTTAAGGATGCTGGAACAGAAACAAACTGCGCGCTTTTTCTTGGATCAGCATCTGCGATCATTTCAAAGTGTTTTGCGCGCTGGTTGTTTTTTTTCTTCTTGGCGTTACTTCTTCTTTTGCGTCCGGCTTGTCATCATGCAATTAATACGGATAATCTATCAATCAGTGTTGTATCGTCCTGCACACTGACAGTCAAAAGGATTTTAAAGGTGGCGAGCTACAAATCCGGCGCTTCCCTACATCCCAGTGAAAAAGAAAGAAAAAGAAACAGCGTCAAAGTCGTATCTGTGCAGCCGCTTTCCCTAACGCATCCTCTTTTTTTGCACAATATCTTGCACAAATGCAATAAATCAAGTAGACACAAAAAACAATAATAGTAATAACAATATAAAACAAAGTCGTAAAAGAAGCAAGGAAACGAAGCAGTTGGAAATTTCGGCTATGTCCGCTATGCTGTTGCAGGTGTCCGGTGTGTCCGCGCGCTCGTGTCCCGGGTGATGTTGCCTATTCTCTCACACTACTGTGTTAAATATGAGCCAGGAGCCGCGCTGCCTTGCGGACGTCACAGAACCCAGATTGGCTGTCAAGACGCCGTCGTCGTTTACTCGAAGAAATCCTTTAAATGGCATTTTTAGGACCCCCACCCACACACACCCCCAATTCACAGACGAACGACCAGAGGGCGCTAGTGCACAGGGAGGATGCTCACCTCCGTGCACGTACGTCCTCATACACTCCGCATTATTCTAGGAATAATTGACTCTTTTTGCTTTATGTTTTCTAACAGCAGAGTAAGCAACGTGTAAATAACGGTAATTGGGCCCGATGAATAAACTCTAGTTCCTTAGCACCAAACACCTAAGATACATGCTGTAAAAAAATTCAAGCTAAGACAAGACTATAAAACAACAAAGGGAGCCAACAGCAGTAAAGTGAATAAAATCATTCTAAACTTTTTACTGATCTACTGACATTTTTTGCCCAATAATAACATAGTGGTTAAGGTGTTACTGATTCCAGAAAGATCACCAAGCCATCACTGTGGGCTCCTGCGCAAGGCCCTTAACACCCAATTGCTCAGTTCTAAGTTGCATAAGGGTGTCTGCCACTGTAAATGTATTTCTTTAGTGTTGTTGTTGTTAGTCTATATGTGGCCCTGTAATAGACTGTTGACTTGTGCAGGGTGTACCCCTATCCCCTGCAGGGGCTCCTGTGACCCTGATTTAGGGAATAGAAGATGAATTAATGTATTCATTTAGGTCTTTTGCATAAAGATGTATTTTAGTGGTACCCAAACATTTATGATCACATTTTACATTGACACCATTATCCAAGAGTTACCCCTGCCTCTCGGCCTATGTGCACTTGGATAGGATCCAGCAGACCCTGAGTAAGAGAATTGGTGAATATCGAAGATGAATGAATGAATGAATAGATACAACTGAGCAATTGGAGTAACAGGGCCTAGACCAACAGCAACAACTGATTGGTACGAGGTATAGAACCCTGATCTTCCAATAAGCAGTCCAATACCTTAACCACTGTGTTACCACCTTTCACTCCTCTTCTACATAACTGTGCAATTTTTGGTCATAGATTTTGCTCCAGGTTGGCAACTTGGTGACAAAACCGAAACCTCTTTAATCTTTGAGAGCCACATAATTTTCCTTTCTTTAACAGGGGCAAATTCTGTAACAGAGAATGACATAAGTCAGCAAGACTTTTAGTATTATTGTGAAGATTTTAGAATAACTTTTAATGTGTTTATTACATTAATTAAAAAAAGACACAAGCAGTCGTTTCTGTGTAGTAAACAAAAATACTCACTGTTGTTTAAATGACCCGCATTCGGAATCAACTTTCTCTTACTTAATTGTTTGGTCATTTTGTTTTCTCTTTGTTTTTTCTTCATGGCTGGCATATAGTAGCAGCTGTTTCATCAACTGGAATGCACCCTGAAGACAATTTAAAAAATAAAAAAAAGTTTTTTTTGGATTTAAAAATGCACAGAAAGACCCTGATATTCGAACCCAGGACCTTGTTGTAACGCGATTGTGCTAACCACTATGCCACCGTGCCACCCTAAAATGTAATACATTCTTCAGTAAATTTCACATTTTTGGCATACATATTAATGGTAAACTGATTCTAATCTAAATTGAATTTGTTTTGAATGTGAACATTTATACGGCATGTATTTTTTATTTGATGTAACGACAAAATGTAATTTAGCCTTTTTAATCCTTCAGGAACTGAGTCCAATGAGCCCAAACTTACTTTTTCAATCTAACTACATTACTTTTCACTTTCAATAAAAATTCATAGTAAGGCCCAAGTTATCCTCTTTGAGATTAATGATCGTTTAATAAACTAAACATTAAATTTGATGTAGCCTGAAATCTTTTTTCAGGATTCAGTCGTAAGCAATAACGGATGCTTCATGTATTTAGTGGCTACTCAGGATAGTCAGAAAGTGTTACATTTCAAGTGTTATAACTGGCATGGCTGCATGCAGTTACTCATTAAAGTAATGGGATTTTTTACTAAGCAAAATCCACAATATTACAAATATAAAACTATTAACATCATGTTGTCATTTTTAACCCCTTTTTAAATCACTCATTTTGTACCGTGTTCACAATGGTGTGCAGTCAGGGCCAGCAGAGGCAACTGACCTACATTTACAACCTAATGTCTGAATTTTGTTCCATGAAATTGTATTAATTTATTTCCAACAGTTCTTTATTTTGTAGTGTTTCTCTTGCTTCACTACTTCCAGTTTGGTATGTGGAATATTCCACCCAGAGCCTTCGGAATCAGTAATGCTGGCAATAGGACTGTTTCCTAAACCGATCAGATTTTAAATTCACCTCACATGGCCAGCTAGCTGGCAGAGAAGATAAAATGGACTTGGTTTTGGACATACTTACGTGGCACAATTGCAGTTGTATTGTAGAGGTTAATAAAAATGTTTTCACCCTCAATGGGCAAAAAAAGCCCTCTCCTTTGTAATGCCACGCTTTATTATATTGCATTTTTGTTTAGTATGGTTTCTATAATTGGTACATGATATTGTTGGTATTAAGAGGTATTTAATTCAAGTAAGTTCAGACCGGAGGGCCAGCTACCAAATTCATTGTCTGTCATGGCCTGTTTACTAAACATCCGTAAAACTTTTTGTTTATACATCTGGATCATACATTGTGGCAGTTATTGATGGTTTTTGACCTCTGGCCTTTCAGCAAAGCTCAGGAGCATGCTGAATTCTTTCTGACACTAATCCACACAGCTGGACCCACAGACCAAACCCAAAGTATGGAAGTATTTCATGAAATATGTCTCTCACACTAAAATATAACTCTAAGGAGACTTGAGCTTTGCCGGAAAAATCAATGCATATTCCAGAAAAAACTATCAGACTGTAGATTCTGTGTGGCAGCACAATAACTATGGTGGGGAAAAAAGGGAGCAGCTTTTGACACTTTACATAAATTAACCTTTTGCAGTACTATAAAGATTGAAATATGAGGAATCGCATCTAATCATAGGCCTGCATTTTTTTTTTACATTCATAAAACATTTTATTTAGCAAACATTTCTTTTCAAACAGCTTTACTATGGAAATAAAAAAAAAACATTTTGCAAATCATCTCAAAATATTGTGTACGGGATGAGCATACTGACCAACCCTGACGTTCCTGGCAAGAGTTCTGTTAGTGTGCTGATGAATAACAGGCTTTCATGCTGCTTGAAAAATGGGCAAACTTTGTCAAAATCGTGTAGCTGTGTCACAGTAAGTGTCCACTGATGCATGTTGTCAGCTTGCAATTTGCAAAAAAATACAATTCCAATATACAGCAATATAAGCAAAATATCGTTCCACATTGTGGAAAAAAAAGGTTTGTTTGTGCAATCGTAATTGAGTTTGTTCTTGTTTTGCTGCATTTGCTGCCTGTCACCCAAAGCAGAAGATTCTTTTCTTCTAGTGGTTTGTGGCACATTGCCAAACCAAAGGTATTTCAAGGTGGATACGTGAGCTGCTTGACAACTTGAATGAGTGCGTGGTAACAATTAAGGCTAATTTTTGGGCACTAGGAAAAGCTGTCATTTTTTCTTATTGTTCCTTTTTACTGACCATTAATAGGTAGCTGCTGTAGAAAAAGACAGACATAAAAATTGCCGTCTCTTACTGTTTCTTGGGAAGCAGGTCTGAAGCAGTGACCACTTAACCCGATGTGAGACAGAAATAGACAGGGAGGAGTCAGTGGCATGGCTCTGATTATTGTAGTTGCAGACAGAACATAGACAAAAATCTGTGTCCAGTGCTTCATCTAAAAAATAAAATATGATAAAACAATAATTCTCTTCTGTAAATCTGAAAAACTCATGTATAACAGAATCTTTTTATTTTCCGGGCACAAAAGAAAAAAAAAACCTTTTAATTTCAAGTCTTTTCTTTATTTATAATACCAAATAGCCTGTCTTAGTTGGAATTTATTTTGCTCTCCATAAACGACAAACTAAACTCACATATCGGCCTCAGGCAGAGGTTTTGTTTCATTATTGATGCCAGAGCAGTGTCTGACCTTTTACATGCTTATAGACACTATCTACTGGGCTTTAATTATTTATATTCGCAGAAATGTAGTCTGTTCTATCTGGACTTGTGAAAGATTCAACACTCATTTTGTCTTCACATGCACATGCCATTCAATTTTTGCGATTAGAAACGCATCACTGACATGTTTTTTTTTTAATATATTCTAGGCATTGCAGCAGATGGATTATTAGAGATAAAGAATAAACCCAAATGGACAGTGTACAAATATCTAGAGATAATATCCGTGAGTGACCATGTAACTTGAATATGTACACGTAATACTAATAACGAATTTAAACTTGTTTAGGGTTGTTTTAGGCAAAATCATCAATAACACAACATATCCTTATTTAGAAACACTGTTTGGGTCTGCACACATACAACAGTTGGGTTAAAAATGATTACACAACAGATAACCCAATGATGGATTGATATAATGTTTATTTATCTTGATTAGTTACAGATATAGTGGACAAGGGTAAAAGGGTAAAAGTTAAAAAAAGACATATTTGTAAAAAAATATATATGCTATTGGTTTTTGTAATATTTGTTATTAACAATTATTAACAAATTAACAAATCAAACTAAAAAGTTGCCAAGTTTAATTAAAAAAGAGATCTTTGATGTGATATATTTGGGTTCATAATGGTGTTAAATCATTAAGTCCTCACTTTTTTTAAACCTATAAATCCAATCACAGATGTAGCTATTGCATTATTTCTCTATACAAGAGGTTTTCTGTGAAAGTAATCAAAGGCACCTTGCACTATGTTGGCATCCTGTGTGAATAAAACGAAAACACATCTATCCTTTAAGATTTTCTATTTGTATTACCAGAAGCCCCAGTAAACTATTAACTGATCCAGTGTTGAGGCTTTTCTAAAATCCGACCAAAATCCAGACACTGAGCAGATCTTGTCAAGATGTTAAACAGACGCTTTCTGATAGGAGACAATTTGTTCTTTTTCAATTTAAGGTGAGAGTAATGCACAAGATAAGTGTGTAAGGATCAGATGAATGCACAGGGAATGAGAAGAGGAGTAGTAGGGGCAGATAATATCAGTCTCCTTGACTTGTATGTCAATGGATGACAGTTGTGAGATGATATTTGAAGGACTACTGGAATACAGATACTTAGAGATGATTTGATCTATTGCCTATGTACCGTAACTGGAGATAGTGGGCGTAGCTTAATATACTGTTTAAATTTAATCCTTATGCTTTTAAATGGAATTTTAAGGCTTAAAAATGTTTAAGACAGTTTAGTGATAGAAAGCCTCGCCAATGTCAAGCTGACACTGCTGCACTATATTGGTGTGACTTTGTACACCAAGTTACCACTGTTGGGTCCCTGTATGGTATAAAATGTAAAAATAATAATGTAAAAATAAATGTATCGCCATTGAGCTCCCCCTGATTTCTAACCCTAACCTCCTAAGCTGGGGTAAGCAAAGAAAAGCATGTCACTGTGCATTAATATAATATATGTGACAAATCAAGACTTTCTAATTCTCAAGACAATCATAAATAGAGACATACTTGTATGCTAATAAATACAAACTAGTTTGCTAAAATCATAGTTAAAACCGAAGTTCAGAAAAGCTTATAAAAAGGATGCCTTCAATATCAACCATGTCATCCTGTTTTACTAAAGTCAAAGTTGGCGAGTTTGAACAACGCTAGCTATCCCACTCTTTCATAAGTTTATATGCACATGACATCATTAATGTCTCATAAGATGCATATGTAGGGTTTGAAGTAATTTTTCTATATAGAAATTGCTAAAAGAAACAAATTGCTGAAAGTTTCTTTGTGGTGTTTATGGATGTGTAAACCAGTTTTGGTAGCTCTTTGCGTGTGGGTAACCTAATAAAGTAAAGTAAACAACCACAACACTAACATTGAGGGACTTAGCAGCGTTCTATGCTTGTTGTTAGGACAAAACAGGCCAAAAACTTTGTGTTTTACTTTTTAATGTATTTCTTTCATCATTAGATTGACGTCAGCTATTGTTGAATATGTCTATTTCTTTTTAATATTAGTGGTGATACCGGTATTTTATGTAGATCACTATATATTGGTCGAAATTTTTTTTTTTAAATTTACAATAATCCCATGGCACTTTTTTTTCTTGTGCCCAAGAAGCTAAATATTTTACTTAATACTGACTGCTTTGGTTAGTTGTTTGTTGGAATCTATAACACTTGCCTAACCAAGCTGAAAAAATAACTTATAAAGGATACTATTTCTTATATAGTAGAGATTTATTTTCAAAAATCCCACCTTCTTGCTGTCAGATGATTCTTTCGATTTTTAAAAATTAAAACCTCAGTTTATTAAACTTCATGTCACAATGCACTATTATAAAATGATATACACAGAAAATAATGATTATTATAAGAAAAACAAATAGTTATATAACAGGGCACCTGAAGATTAAAAATAGAAGCATTTACTAATTACAGCCTTCATTACACTCTGGTAAGGATGAGCAGAATTTTTCAGATTCCTTTTCTCTTTCAAGTGCTAACTGAACATTCTCGGCTGTAATCCCCTGCCGATTCGCTTTCACTGTCGCATTCTGTGGTCATGGATAAGAGAACTTGAGCTGTGACACTTTTGATATTTGGCCAAAGTAATCAAAGCATTTTGACCTTGTTGGAATTTGCTAATTATTGGAAAGCGAATAAAGCAAAGACAAAAGTCACTGGAATAGGAAAGCATGATGGTGTAGTGGTTAGCACTTTTACCTCACAACAAGAAGAATCACAACATGGATTTGATTTCCAGGTCTTTGCTGAGTTTAAATGTTTTTTCCATGCTTGCATGGGTTTCATCTGGGTACTCTGGTTCCTCCCACAGTCCAAAAACATGTACATTGGGTTGATTGCTGATTCTTTATTGCCCATAGGAGTAAATGTGGGTGTGTGTTTGTTGTTCTATATGTGGCCCTGCGATAGACTCCTTCCTCTCACCCTATGTGCGCTGGGATAGGCTCCAGCCAACCCCTGTGACCCCGAATTAGGAAATAAGCAGGTTAGAAGATGAATGAATGAATGAGTTAATTAATTAAATTGTCATATTAATGCAATAATCTATGACTTTTGTGTAAAGATACTTAGGAATGCCAGGATACAAGGTTTTCAAGGAGAACATTGCTCAGAGCATAACACATCTTTTACCTTCTTTACATAGTACAACCTGGTGCAGACTCTTCCCCAGGTAATTAACCTACAGATATCACCAGTCAACATTGCACTGGACGACATGCAGCATTTGCACCATAGTTTGTTTGTGTGGTCAGACCAGATGGGCTGGTCTTTGCTGCCCACCTGCATCAATGAGTTTTGTTTGCCTATGACAAGTAATTACCATTGCATTGGGAACAGTAAGCAATAGGAACTAATTTGGGCAGTGGTGGGTTAGGTGGTTAGGTGGTAGTTATTTGAAAGACTAGGACTACCTGGATTAATTCTCCACCACGCTAGTGTGCCACTATTGGGCTTAACAAGACCCTTGACCCTTATTGCTACGGGGCACTGTATTATAGCTGACCCTGTGGCCTAACCTCAACTTTTTTAAGACAAATAAAGGACCCTAAAACACGCTGTTATAGAGAAGCTCTGATCTTGATCAACAGTTGCTGCCAAGTTACCACTGTGTTTTTATTATTATGGCTAGTTGGTGTACAAAGCCACCTAATGTAGCCAAGATACGTTTGGTCCTCACACATTCAAATGTATCTTATAAACTGCAAATAAGCTGGGATGGTGCATGTGCAAGTTCTTCTCTATCATTGCTGAAAGTCATAATAAATAAAAGAATAAATAATCTGATTAAATAATTTTGTTGTGTTAATGTTTGTTTGAAATAATGCTTATGGATTGGTGTCATGAGCATTGCCCCAGGCTGTGGTCAATCATGTAACAGTCACTTACTGTTAAAGGAAAGAGTCTTCCTTGGCCCCATCGTAGGCTGCTTCCTGTCTGTCTCTTCTGGTGTTTATATATGGGTTAGCGTGGGCTCACACTCAACATCACTGCTTCATTTGCGAAAGAAGTGGATGAAGGCAGATTGCTGTCTGAATTAAAGAAAAAATGTTTTTTTTTCTGTTTCGAGGTCACAGTTAAACATGTTGACTTGTTACCACTCCTGCTTTCTTAGGCAGGAACAGTTCAATATAAGTAACAGTGTTAATTCATTAATGTAACAGTTTATTTGCTTTATTGGCTGCACCTATAAGTCACTGCGTCATCCACACTGGGAGTTACCGGCTTTTAATTTTTTAAGTAGACCACAGGAAATGAACCAATACCACAAAGTGGGAGTGGAATAAGACTTTAGCGGAAATGTGGACAGCTGACCACACTGTGAATCATAGCCTTGGTCTAGGTTTATTTGCAAAGAAAAACAATCAATTGGAACTTGGATAGTATATTTTTTTATTGACAACAAAATCAGTCTCACTGTAAATTCAGGTATATGTTTGTTGCCGTTTGTTAGACAGAAGTAATTTACAGTTTCTCGGTTAAAATATCAACATTTTCAGTTCACATCATGCCATTATTTCACCTATTCAAAAATAGCTCTGTATAAAAAATATCAATCTCATACATACATAGATAATATTACATACTGTATTGACAAGCTAACCGAAAGTTTGTGGACACCTTCAAAACACCCCTACATAAGTTTTGCCCAAACGGTTGCCACACAGGTGAATGTCCCTGTATGTTGTAGTGTTACATCACTGAAATTCATTGATCCATTAACGTTCTTTCAACATGAAACCTAATCTCATTAATTCATGGCTGAATAAGCAAATCTGAAAAGTCTTTTTATATATAAAAAGTTTATATGTTGCTATAAGAAGATATTTACTATTTCTATATCTATAGAATATGTCTAGTGTAGGAATGTAATAGTAATACTATAATAATATACATAACATTATTATATAAAAAAGGGCATTTATAGTAAAAACATCTTTACAACCAAACTTTTTAGTATATAAGCTTATGACACTCTATTTTCTACTGACCTTGTTTGCACTGTTCTTTTATTTGCACTCTAGACAAGCCACTTTGGGACACTTATGTTGGCAGCTGTTTATCAAAAATGACCCTTTTACTAACACAGGACTGCTTAATTACTGATAAACCTAACATGCATGTTTTCGGACTGTGGGTGGAAACCGGAGTACCTAGAGTAAACCCTCACAAACATAAAAAGAACATGCAAACTCCACACTGAAAGGCCCCTGGCAACAGTGATAACCTCTAATCAACTGTGCTGCCTTAATACTTAATTTGAAATTTAAAAATGTATTTAATTTTATTTTGTCAACATCGTCCAATGTTATATTGATAGTTAAAATGACAAAAACATGTACATTAGGCTGATTGGTGACTCCCATATTGCCCATATAAGTGAATGTAAAGTTGTCTAATGTGAGGTTGTTTGTATATAGGTGGTCCTGCTATGGACTGGTGACCTGTCCAGGGTATACCCCTGCCTCTCGCCCTATGTGTGCTGGGATAGGCAGGCAGCACTTATTCTGTCAGTTACTGCCAAGTCACCATTACATGACAATTTGCCTGACATATGTACTTAAATAAAAATATATTGAAAGACTTTTAATTAATGTGACGTGAAAGTCACGTTAGCCTCTTTATAAAACTGAGCACAATGTAATAGTAAGGACCGTGACCCCAAATTAGAGAATTAGTGGGTATAGAAGATTATGAATGAATACATTTACTTATTTAGAGTATTATTTTAAACAACTGTTCAATTGGTGCTTAAGAGCTCAGATGTTGCAACTTGGTGGTGCTGGGAATGTAAAACCCGGTCTTTCAATTAGCATTCCAACATCTCAATCAGTGTGCTAACACTTTTCCAGTAAACCAACCCTGGACTGCACATGCAATCAAATTAACATAGAAAGGCTCCTGCTGGGGATACAAACCTGGAACCTTTTTGCTGTGAGGCAACAGTGCTAACCACTAAGCCACTCCGCTGTGAAAAAGTGACTTTAGTGCTTTAGAATTAATTATTATAAACTAATTTATTTAAAACATCACATACCTGAAAATCATTTGGACTAAGGACCGGTGAAATAAAGTATGTTAGCCTGGTGTCAGCATGAGAGATGTACTTTATATGTATAACAGTAAAAGGTTAGCTAAAATATTTAAATATTTTGACAGGCAGAACAGTGTTTTATTATGCATATGAGTTTAACACAAGTTCTTTACCCTATTTCACACATCGAAAAAAAGAACTTTGGCATTTCACCCTGCATGGCACATTGAATGGTGCCCTGCAGGGGAGAAGAACAGCTGCGGTCAAACGTTGCTCATAAACCATAAAAGCAAACAAAGATTTAAAGGATTGACTAACATATTTTAATATACTAAATATATTATTGTAAAAATGAAAAAAAGGTTGCTATAAGGTAACTATCAAAATTTCTGACAATTTTACATTACAGTTCCATCTATTTATAAATAGATTTATTATCTATTTTATTTATTCCTGAACTTTCCGGGGTCAGGAGGGTATGCCTATCCCAGCACAAATAGGGCAATAGGCAGGGGGTCTATCCTAGACAGGTCGCCAATCCATCGAAGGGCCACATACGCATACAACCACGCGCACTCACATTCACTTCAATGGGCAATTCAGCGTCACTAGTCAACCTGATGTACATGTTTTTGGACTGTGGGAGGAAACCGGAGTACCCCACGCAACCGCAGGGGGAGAACATGCAAACTCCTCACAGAAAGACCCCGTGCCCGGGATTCGAACCCAGGACCTTTTTGCTGTAAGGCAACGGTTCTAGCCACTGCGCCGCCCTATCATCTATTTATAAAGACGTAATGCACTTTGTATACTCTTTATTATAGTCTTATCACATTTCATTTACAGTACCTTGCATTTATTTTTGTTATACTGCTGAGCAATTGACAGTTAAGGGTCTTTCCAGTTAAGGGTTGTCCAGCATTGACAAATTGGTGGCACTGGGAATCAAACCCTGATTTTCTAATTATCAGTCCAACACCTAAACCACTGCGCATCCACTACCACTATAGATATAAATACACCAGAACTTTTAATTCATTTATTTATTCATCTTCTATACTCACTTATTTCCTAGCTTGGGATCATGGGGTCACTCTCCCATTCATCCCTATAGGCGATTTAGAATTATCAATCAACCTAATGTACATGATTTTGGACTGTGTTAGAAAACTGGAGAGCCCGGACTAAACCCACGTAATTACAGAGAAAACGTGTAAACTCAGAAAGACCCCTTGTAAGGAGTAAGATAAGGGATTGATTCCCAACACCACCAAGCTGCCACTGCTGGAACCCTGTGCAAGCTTCTAAACAGCCAATTGCTTAGATGTATAAAGTCTCTCTGAATAAATGTACAATGTAAATTTAACTCCCTAAATACCCTAACAGTCTTTTGCTACTAATAAAACAGATCTCTGCGGGCCCCCAAAGCACATGGGTCCTTAAAATCTTCTCAACAAACTCCTAGCGGCAGTGCTCCTGGTCCCGATACTTTTGTCTATACAGTATTGCATTTAAAAACAGATGATTGCTGTATATAGCCTGGCTTGAACACATCACTACTCAACCATAATTAGTTATAAATATTATAAACATAAGGCTAACAATCAAACACTTGTGCACATGAAAGAGAAATTAATTCAGTACTTAATGTAGTAACAACATTTTCCCCTCCAGCTGCATCGACTGCCTTTGTTGCTGCATAGCATGATTAATAACAACGGCAGGATGCTTTGGCAAATTAAATGAATAAAAATTGGATGTGCGCATGGCACAGAAAGTGGAAATATATTATGTATGCTGCTGCCTTGAAATGGGAATAATTATTTAAGTCTCCTTATTTAGAGTATTGTTTACTACCTTAAAAGAGCTGTTTAGACAGAGCAGCAATGATTACCAAATGGAAATCTGATTAAGACTAGGCGAACATTTGGTAAATAAAGGATCAACTACAAATAAGCAGATTAATCATCAAATAAAAAAGGAAATGTGGCAGTCTGTGTTTCAGGAAGATTTTGACACCTTTTAAACGGAATAAATGTTTTTCTCAAAACAAACAGATAAACTCTGATTCCATAACACTACATATTTTTTATAATCGTTTTTATATTAGAAAATAAACAACTTGATTGATGACTCTTCACTATTAATGTCAGTGGTGTAGAAAAAAAAAGCAATAAACTGATCCACTGTAAATGTTTCCTTAGGATGAAAGAATATTTGTGGTGGACAATAAATTCTTTTCTGTTTATTATGATAGGAAAGAATAAAATGTGCATAATGTGTGTGTGTGTGTAAAAGCAAGTGTCTAATACTTTTAAGCATCAAGTCAGTGTGAAAACATGAAAGTGTGTAAAGGTGAAGGTGGTGGAAGTGGTAGTGCGGTGGTTAAGGTGTTTGACTGCTAATTGGAAGATGATGGTTTATTTTTAGCCTCACAAAGTTCCTTAACCTCCAGTTGCTCAGTTGTATTAAAGAGATAAATGTAATTCACCAAATATACATATAAATGATGTAAATGTAAACTATGATATAAGACCAAAGAACAGAAATCAAAGAAGGGGTTAATGTGTTCCAACATGACAAAACAAGGTTCAGATATGCATTAACAATTATTTAGTCAATAATCATCTATACCTGCTTATTTCCTAGCTCTGGGTAACGGAGGTCTGCTGGAGCAAAGGGGAGTGATACACCCTGGACAGGTAGCCAGACCATTGCAGGGCCACACATAATCGAACAAGCACAAACACTCACTCCTATGGACAATTTAGAGTCACAGGTGACGACGTTTTAGACTGTGGGAGGAAACCAGAGAACCCCGGAAGAACATGCAAACTCAGAAAGACAGAAAGTCTCAGGAATCCAACCCATGATCCTCTTGTTTTCCTCATCTGCCCTTAAGTAATATTTAGCCTCTTTATTGCTTACATAACACTAACTATTTATTTATCTTCTATACCCATTTTATTCCAATTCAGGGTTACCAGGGTTTGCTAGAGCCTATTTCAGCCCTCTAAAAGGTAAAAGCTTGTCCATCACATAGCCACAGACACACTTACTCCTATGAGCAAATAAATAAATAAATAAATAAACTTAATTCCCTAACCTGGGGTCACAGGGTCTGCTGTAGCTTATCAGAGACAGGTTGCTAGGACAGGTTGCCAGTTTAATGCAGGGCCACACATAGAAAAATAACCACACACAAACTCACATGCACTCCTATGGAAAATTTAGAATCACTGATCAACCTAAAGTACATGTTATCTGATTTGTGCCCGATACTAAGGTCATGTACCCATACCCAATGCCAAGCATGAGGTTATTGACGAATCTTTTAGTACTCAAAAACTGTAGCAGCAGCAACAGAATGTGAGAATCAGTGGTGTAGAAAGACAGCCGTGTGGAAAGAAATTAATCATAAAAACTCACACATTGCAGACTCTATACTTGGTTCCCCCAAAATGCCAAGGTACAAAAATAAGTGTTTATAAAACAAGTTACCTGATAAAATACCTGAAATTAAATCCTTGCAAAACAAACCAAAAAATTAAGCAGAGAGCCATATAAATAATCCAACAACACTCAAAAATAAAGACGGGTAACAATATCAGCAAGGACCAGGGAAAAAAATATATACATACAATAATTTGACTCTAAGATTGCAGTCGGGTATTTGGAAAATCCAAATACCATCCAAAAGCCATCCAAAGCCACACCTCCTGAACACAAAGACGTCTATCTGTCTGTCTACCTGTCTGTCTATCTATCTATCTATCTATTTACACACACACGCACACACATTTCTGTTTCTGAATGGTTTTGAAGACAATCATTTTTATACCTTTAAGGGAAAACGAGGCAGTATAATCACTTTATTTCACACAAATCAATTATATTCTCAAGGATGTTGGCTCTAATAGAAACACTTTAAATAGCATTACATTAAAGCAATTATGCATGTCGTAAGATTGTGCTGTATTAATAGAGCCACACCAGCATCAGATCTGTGTTTCAATTTATGCAAAGCTTTAAACATACACACTTTGTAATTATTGTGTTGATGTTACCCGATATAATCACCTTCAACTTGTAGATTTATTTAAATGAAGTTACCTTATCTATTCGTTAGAACTATTAATGCTTATTTTTATATGGTGTACAATTTGAATACTAAACATCATTCAACAATCACATGTAATGCATGCATCATGTATTTATTTCCTTGTTCTTCACTGGGTATTTCACCACTGCTTCTTTACTCTCTTATCTATTATTACCATGTCCAGTCACTTGTTCCTGCAAGTTACTCCAACTGTATTATCAGATTTAAAACTTTCTTTTTTTCTTTTCTTTTACTAGCTTAAGTTCCTTTTATTGAAGGGATTGCTGCTATGTACTGCATTGTTTTGCACAGTCTGCACTTTGAGTCTTGGCTGATATTGTATGAAATACAGCTGTGTTGATTAATCTACTACTACTAAGAGCTAGATCTTGTGCCTCTGTGATAAGTGCCAATGTGCTAGCCTCCAAAGAAATGGTGATGTTTTCAATTCTGTTAGACAGATGATGGTATTGCTACCTATTTTATGATTTTTAATTCCCTACCACAGCCATTCTGCACCAAACATACTATTAAATTCCTCTTCTTCTTCTCCTTTCGGCTGCTCCCATTTAGGGGTCGCCACAACGAATCACT
>JAOTQW010000018.1:7663055-7683791 GCA_026260075.1 Sisor rabdophorus
AGACCCCCGTGACCCCGGATTCGGGAATAAGCGGGTACAGAAGATGAAATGAAATTTATCCTTTTCTGTACCTTGATTAAGCTCGACTACCTTTAAGAGAAATCCTATTAATTTTAAACGGGTACTAGTCAAAATCTAATGGCAGGTAAAACAGTCACTGTCTTTTCCAATGACCTATAACAATAAAATGACTAAAATTGGAGTCTTTTGTCTGTTAGGTACTTCACTGTTTGAGACATAGATCTTAATAACATCAAAAGATGGAGCTTTGAATAAATTTGTAAAAGGTTTAAATAAAATTTCATCTGCAACCCTGAAATTTTGTAAAAGCAAGCATAGCTTTTCTGGGATTAAAAAGTGTTTATAACTGTTGAAGCAGTTGGTCAATTTTCTGCTAGAATTCATTAATTAATTATTAATTATTATTTATTTTTTATTAATTTGTTTTAAATTCCATCTGTACCAGATTTTACTAAAGATCTGTTCAAATATGAAGTTGTTGTACCCTATCTTGCTTGATAAATTCTGAAAGGCTCCTTGATCAAAGTATCCAGTCAGTTTCAAAAACTGTGTGTATGTACTGACAAAATATAAACTTAATTTTACTTAAGGCAAGGATTGGAAAGATTTTACCAATGCATAAATAAATATTATTTCTGTTCAATCATTTATTCATCTTTTATACCAGCTTTTTCTCTAAATCAGGGTCACGGGGGTCTGCTGAAGCCTATGAGCAATTTAGAGTCCCTAGTAAACCTAAGGTACATTGGACTGTGGGAGGAAATCTCTGGTGTACCCAGAAGAAACCGCAAGCACGGAGAGAACATGTAAACCCATACCCAGGAATCTAAACCAGGACCTTATTGTTGTGAGGCAACCGGGCTTGCCCGCTATAAATAATGATAAAATCAATAATAGTGACAAGCTTATAACTGGTTTAGATAACTATCCCAAGCTTAGTTTCATTAATGAGAATCAAACAAAATTTGAACATCTATTAATGATAATCTCTTGTGAAAAAAAAATTCTATCCATAATAAAGACATTGATTGCATTTATGTTGTGTTAAACACAAAACCACATCCTGCAGATTAAAAGGTCTCACACAATATCACTGGTGACTTACAGAAATGTATGACTGATTGTGTCAGATGAAAATGTGGTTCAATATCTTTTTTAATCACTAGAAAAAAACGAGTCAGCCCCTAAATAATTATTCAAGACTTACCTTGCGACTAAGCACGAACTACTAGTTATTTGTCTTATTAGTTTAATGTTTTCACTTTGCAAGAACTAAATACAACATAAATAATTAAGACAGTCCTTGGGTTGAGTTTTCCTTTAATAACAAGCATTAGAAACACTAAATAATAGTAAAATACAGAACTGGGAGTACAAGAATAAAGCAATATGTCCAAATGATCAGATTTGTTACACCAAACTGAAATAGTTGCACTAGGCCACAGTTGATCTATAATGACTATAGATGTTGTGGATCAGATTTTATTCATTCTGAATTTTCACTCACGTTCTTACTCAGTCATTCATTCATCTTTTATACCCGCTTATTCTCTAGCTCTAGCTCACAAGTGCCTGTTTGAGCTTATCCCAGTGCACATAGCGGGAGGTCGCCAACCCATCGCAGGGCCACACATAGACGAACAACTACATACACATACACACTCACTCATATAGTCAATTCAAAGTTACCAATCAAACTAATGTACATGTACTCCGCACAGATTGCTATACACAAATCTTTTCCATGATTTTCGAGAAATTATGCTTTTAGAATTGCATAGCTGCACCTTATAAAATTCTTACTTTGTCACACATACACAGTCATACACACACCTAATGCAGTCTGTTTTATTTATGGCTTAGCAGATCCGACTGAGGAAGCTTTCAAAAGCCTCATGCCATGACTTTGAACACAAACATAAATTATATATACTCTATATGTTCAAAGACATTGAGTTTTCTCCACTCACATTTACCCCTGTAAAAACCTCCAGAAAAGAAAGTTTGGGTGCAGTTGCTGTTCCAGTTTATCCCAAAGGGGTGCAGGACACAACAACATGTTGATCATGAAGCTCATGGGTTTTTGAGACTGTGTGTTTTAACGTTTGTGCAGGTTATATAATATATAATATAATACAATACATGTCATTCGACATTCTGTAAAATTTCCTGAAATTCTGAAATGATTTTTTTTGCCTAAAAATTAAATACTATTTATGTAAAAGAGCAGTAATGCAGATGCTTAAATGCTAAGTAGTGCATTCTGGATCAAACAATTTCAGAAAATAGCCCAGATTCCTATTAGGATATTTCTCCTATTAACTGCTTGATCACAAACAAATGGAAGCAGAGCATTGTCATGTGTGTCGGTAATATTTGTTCTTTCATTTGCTATTAGCAGAAAGAGAGCGCGTGCGAGAGAGAGATGATCTGTTGTTTAACGTGACGTGATTCTCTTATTTGAGAATCAGTTTGCGAGTCAGATGGTGTTAGATGCAGTCATGAATGATGCATGAACTGAATCACAATGTTGGCCTCCAGATGAGAGAGAGAAATAAAACATATGAATATGAATAAAAAAGCAGGTTTTTTTATCCGTACTCTTATATTTCTGCTTTTCACGACCTGAGTTTTGCCTCACTATATAAAAAAATAATGAAATGCACAGATGCACGGACATGAACTTGGAACATTTTCTATGTATGATATAACACTTTATAAACTATTTAACTATTAAACATAAAATGCATAACAAACATTACTGCGGGAACTTAATGTAATGGTCTGTTTATATATCTACCTACCTACCAACTATATTTACATTCCCAGCGTTTGTGATGGACTGCGTTCCCGTGCCAGTCCATCACAAGGCAACACATAGCCGAGCAACCACACACACTCACTTCTATGTGTAATTTAGAGTCACCAATCAATCTAATGCACATGTTTTTGGACTGTGGAAGGAAACTGAAGTATGCAGAGTAAACCCACACAAGCGCAGGAAGAACATGCAAACTCCGCACAGAAAGACCCGGGAATCAAACCCACAACCTTTTTGCTGTGAGGCGAATGTGTTAAAAATAATTTATGCATGATTTATTCATTCATTCATCTTCTATACACGCTTATTCCCGAAAACAGGGTCACGGGGGTCTGCTGGAGCATATCCTGGTGCACATATTGCGAGGGGGAGAGGGTACACCCTGGACACGTCACCAGTCCATCACAGGGCTACACACACACACACACACACACACACTTAAACTCACTCCTATGGGCAATTCAGAGTCACCAATCAACCTATTAAACATGATTTTGAACTGTGGGAGGAAACTGGAGTACCCAGAGGAAACCCACGCAAGCACGGGGGGAGAACATCCTAACTTTGCACAGAAAAAAACCCAGGACCTACTTGTTGTGAGGCGACCGTGCTAACCACTACGCCACCGTGCCGCCCATAAATGCATAAATGCATAAATGCATAATGTATGATTTTAAAAAATAGAGTTTTTTTGGTCCAATTACTGATCAAGAAGGGTGGTGCGGTTGTGTAGTCGTTAGCATGTTCTGGGCTAAGCTCCAGCAGACCCCCGTGACCACTTGTCCAGTATTAAGTGGGTATAGAAGATAAATGAATGAATAATGTATGTGTAAACTTACTTTACAAACATATTCATTAAAAAAGTGGGGTGTGGCTTTTTCAAGTAGAATTCTAATCAAAATCTTTTATAGTGGTATACAAATATAGTAAAAAAAAATAAAGGATTGCTTTGGCTGCTATAAATCAATCCCCTTTCTAAAATTAAGCAACAGGTAATAATCAGCGTTCTAGCATATAAAATCCCCTGTTTCACAATTCAAAATGGCTATTGTGTAAACAATTGGGAGTTCTGTGGCTCCCCATCAGCTCATCGCTCTCCATTATAGACTTTCTCTTATCCTTTGGGAATCTTGCCTGGTTTCACACGCTGCCCCGGGGCAGCACAGACCTCTGCCTCTTGCTGATATTTCTGCTCCAGTGGACAGTTAAATAAACGGCCTCCTGTCCCCCGGCGCAATGCTCAACCTGGCTCTGCGTTACAGACTTCACAAGAATTCCAACAGCCTTTTAATTTGGGTCAGATCGATTTAAAAGCAAAGCTGAACATAAAAAAAATGTGACATCCTTTAGAAAAGCACATGCCGTTACTGTTGTCCACTGTTAGCACATCAAAAAGCATAAAGGGCTGCAGGCATGGTAACGAACCATGATAAATAGCTGTGTGATTCCAGATTGGCTGTATCTGTTTACACTGTTACATCTGCAAAATACGGCTCAACCGAAGTGACTTACATTTATGGGGTTTTTTTTATACGACTGAGCAATAGGGGGTTAAGGACCCTACTTAAGAGGCCCAGTAGTTGCAACTTTGTAACCTGTTGCTGCTTTTTTGCTTAGCTACCACTTGTTTTGCAATTAAAAAATTTTGATTGATATTGATTAAAATAGTAGGCCTGGGGTGTGGCTTGTTTCAGTAGAATTTAAATCAAAATCTTTTATAGTAGTTACATATCAAGTGACATATTGCTCTGGCTGATATAAATCTTCTTATATAAAAAATATAAAAAAATGAATTGGTGCATTTTTACTTAGCTACCACTTGTTTTGCAATTCTGAAATTTAGTTAAAGGTAAAAGGCGAATTGTTCTAATCGCTGGTCTATTTTCTTAGAGGAGCCTAAAGCTAGTAAAAGCTAACTATAAAAACTATTAAAACACTGGTTTTGTGAGTGAGCTTGTGTAAACTTATTTCCCTTTCTGAAACAGATTTGGTTTTTTTTCGTCTGTGTCCCAATGAATGTATTAAAAGCTCTTGATCCTTTCAAACCCATAAAAGATTTGCCTCTGTTATTCTCTCAAAACTCAGAATCAGTTTGTTTTTCTTAACTCAGAAAGAAATTGGCTGTTTTATCCTTAAATGGAATTGCTCTGATATGCTGTCATGTTTTTTTTTAATAAAATCTTCCAAAATAACAATACGACTTAAAATAATGGCCTCTTTGACATACGTGCTTGCTTGATAACTGCTTTTGTTTTTTGCAACCTTGTACATTTTTTACTAAGAGGATTGACATATCAGTGCTAAAGAATATAAAATAAGGTCACTACAGAACTACAGTTCTATTTTATTATATTATCTCATAGGGCTTGTGAAGTGCCCTGTAAATGTCTAAGTCCCAAAGCACATACTCTCTAAATAGCAATGGCCATCACTTTTCATCTTTCCTGTCTGTATACTGCTATTATTGTTTTTACCATTTGATGTGTCACCTTGTATCACCCTTTGTCTCACAGATTGAAAGGGATCCAAGTGTCACTTAAGCTATTTGTCAGTAAATGCATTTAAGGTAAATGTTGTGTGTGTCTTTGTATGTGTGCCAGATTGGAAGCATGGATGTAGCAATGGCTCTTTACCGGCTGTATTGATGAGATAGACTGAAGAGTGATGGAGGTCTCGCCTCTGTATTGTGAAGATAAGTCTTTCTGGAGTTCTAAATGTGCACCGCCTTGTGCTCAGGCACTGATAGAGCTTCTCTGATGAACCTATTCAATACCTTAAAGGATGTCTCAGTCCACCCTTTTCTGAGGGGTGGGGGGTGTAGATTGCTATGAGATACTTACACAATCATGTAGCAAGCAGCGATGCTGTGTTTTTGATGTGCAATGTACCATTATTCCTGGGTGCTGATAGAAACTTAATTAGAAACATAATGGTTCTGCTCTACATCAGACATGGCTAATTAAGGCTGGCTGAAACACTGGGATAATTGGGTTTTTCACCGTAGGCCTGGATGCTGGATGACCTCCTCCTCCTTTGAAAAGTCTAGAACTGGAGAGTCTGCAGAGTTGACCAGTCACCTTGTCTTTAGGTGTTTGCAATTAAAACTGCCTGAGGTCAGCGGAGGCAGCGTCGCTTCCAGGCGGCTTTTTTTTACTGTAAATTTTACTAAACACCCCTCTGGTTAAGATCATACAAATTAAAGAAATACATCATTCTAAAGTGAAAAGGGTCTAATTTTATTTTGGTATTTTAAGAATCAAAATCATTTCTTTGTTTTTAGAAAATAAATATCTTTCTAAAACAAACTTGTTGTCTAAGTCCTGTGACCAAATGACTTGTAAGTCAGCAAATTCTTACCTTACAGTCACGTCATGGTCGCCTCACAGCAAGTGGGTCATGGGTCAAGTTCGATTCCTGGGTCTTTCTTTTCCTAAAGTACCTTTATGTGATTACATGCTTGCCAACTAAAAAGGAACATTTTAAGCAACGGTCCAGCCCTCGTGTTTTTGGTGTAGAGTTTGTATGTTTTTTCTGTTTTATAGAAATTATGGGTTAAATAATTTCATAATAAAAGACATTTACAGCATTTGGTAGACATCCTTATCCCAATTGGGCTTAAGGGCCTTGCTCAGGAGCCCACAGCGGTGGTTTGGTGTTGCTGGGAATCGAACCCCAATCTTTCTGTTATCAGTCCATCACCTTAAACACTAGGCCACCTCTTCGCTAATCGTACCACAGATTTTAGATTGATGATGGGTAACCTAATGCACATGTTTTTGGACTGTGGGAGTAAACCCATGCAAGCGCAGGGAGAACATGCAAACTGCGCCCAGAAAGACCCTGTGCCCAGGATTCAAATCCACGACTTTCTTGTTGTGCTCTGCCCTTAAATTCCAACAGTAGAATGTTTAACAATGAGTGCTTCAGATGTCAGACTGGAATAGTGTTTCAGATTTTTCACTAACATATCATGCTTTTTAGTTGATTTAGCTTTTTAAAAAGTGGGTTTATCGTTTTCATATTTCACACTGGATGGTAACGTACAATGTAATATTGACTCGCCAATCAAATACATTTGGGTTATTGAGATGATAAGTATTTTATGAAGGCAAACACAATATCACTTGACTGATATTTTGTGTCTGCATTGACAGCACCCCAACCCACCAAAGATCTCTGGTTTGAATCCTGGATCAGGTGTGTATGCTTTAAAGACATTTCCTAGCTTGGGATGATGTATTCTATTTTGAACATAATTTTTGTGTGTCAACTGGTTCAACAAAGGTGAAATTAGACGAAAATGCTTATTTAAAGTTGTTAGAGAATTGAAATTCCGTGCCATTGGGTATTTTCAATTAGTCATGGCGGAATGTTTCCTCTACCTTACAGCACCACCGTGACCTGAATATCTTGAATGCATGTGTCTAATCAACCAACACAAAGAGAGAAAGAGCTCTGAGTCCATGCCCAAGAAAATTCATTATTTTCTCCTCTTCCAATGATCAATGTTTGTCAGTGAGCATGCTGGGAGCCAGTCTTACCTAAACAGATCTTGCTAGTTTGATCCGTGGTGAAAATCGACCAGTCAGCTCTAATCAATATGTGCTAGGATAGGAGCTGAGATATTGTGTTTCGAGAGCATCAGTGAGCTTTTCAGTAAATGTACAAGAAACAGAGAGACGGTGTATTGAAGTGAAATAAAGGGTACCTGATTTGGAACAGAAACAGTAGAGCTATTGTCAAAGCAGAAATATTAGCAGGGTGAGAAAAAGCAATTGTAGTGCTCAATTGATAGAACTGGCTAATAGGCTCTAATTAGTATGGCTTTATTTGACAGCAAAAGCTGGTGGTGCTATGGCCCCAAGGGCGAGACTGTTTGTCTCCATCTACCTGATAAACCTCTGTGTCTCACAAAGCTCCATTGTATTTTGGACAATCAGAGAAGATGGGCAACTGGAATAAGCAGGCCATTATTGTTCATGTGTACCATATAGAATAGAACTTCTTTTCTTTACATACACCTGCCTGTAAGATACAACACAGGGTTAATGGTCTTGAATGCCTGACCTGCAACAAAGGGTCAACTCCTGAACTACTATTCCAAAATACGTCCTCTTGACTTTCTTTCAGCTCTAATGGCGATATTCTATACCAGTATATATATTTTTATTTTACAAACATTCTTAACATATAGTTCATCTTTACAAGCGTATAATCTTATACCAATAATGTTATACTAATACCAATAATGTTATACAAGGAATTTTATTGCAAGGCTTCGAACTAAAACAAAAGAACAGCATGGTAGCTCTTTTTTCCAAAAGTTTGTAAGGTTGTACTTATTTTTAAAAAAAAGTTTCTACAAACAGAGAGATCAAGTAAAAATGCAGAGGGTCGATGTCACTGCATGTCAGAGATAGCACTGGTGCTTCTCCATTTACTTCAAGGCCTGGTTGGCCAACGTGCAACTGTCACTGCTGTTCTGTTCTGTAAGAAGCACCAAAATAAATACCACACTATGTGGTGTTGTGTAATTTCTCACTAAAAATGCTTGATACATGCAATCTTACTAGATTACACGGTTATTTCAGATGTGCTTTAACTAAGAGATCTGGTTTTATGAAAGGTAGAAACAAACATTTTCTGAATTATAATTGGGGACCGAACCGATGGCAGTGAGAGATGCTGCCTGGTTCATTGTGTGAGACATTTTAGGTAGCAGATCCTGGGTCTCAATACCAGGCACAGCTAGACAAAAGGAAACTAGAAAATAATTGCTACTGAAAAAGTCAGTAAGCAACTATAACCTAAAAAAAGGTTTTAAACAAACTGAGCCTATTTTGACAGTCATCACAAGGTTTCAAAATAAATAAAGAATGGAGCCTGTGATTGTAGTCTAGACCCTGTTATCACTTTTCCAAAATCTGCACACAAGAAAAGGTACAACATAAATCTGCTGAGATCGGCGCTCGTTTTCACTTTTATTTAATGTTTGTTTTTCGAGTATATATTTGTGCTTTGCATTTGTTCTAGGGTACCATTATTGATTTTCTCCCGAAACAAAACAGCAATTGACATTTACTTAAATCTGTATAGGGCCGTTTATACAAATCCTGCATGTGAATATCCAGGGCGGGTCTCCGGTGAGTGCAGAGATGAGAATTTGACATACCCTGTTTTTTTATTGTTAACATTAAATGAATCATGTATTTGGAAAGCTAACCGCCTACTGTTTGTGTACATTTTTTTTAAGTTGCTATAATATAGAAAGGGATACATTTTGTCACTACATGGTAGACACCGGAGGGATAAAAGTAGTCACTAGAAGAGATATAGTAAGAAATTGTTACATTTTAAAGCAAAAAAAGTGTGTTGAGGGTGGCACATAAATTTACAAAAACATTCTAACTTCCAAATGTCCTCTATAATTGTACTTAAATATTAATGAATTTAATAACAGCTTCTTTTTTTATAAAGCAATCATTTTCCAATGCTATCATTATCCTTTAAAGGGTAGAAATGTAATCTTTTCTTGATCGATGTGTTTGGATTTATAAACTGTGCAAAAGTCTTCACCAAAAGACTCCATGTGGCCTGCATTCCCACAGAGATCGCTAATAAGTTACTGCTATGTTGCTAAATGAGCGCATTAACTGATAGCAAACTCAGCAGGGCCTTGCACAAATGGACACAAAGTCAAATGAAAGTTTTTTTTATTTTAAAAGCTCTTTATTCTTAATAGTGACGGGTCCAGTCACACAAATTTGACTTAAAAGCTTGGTATCCCGTGATGAAACAAGTTTAGATGTGTTTATGGATTATGCCAAGAGCATGACCCCTTTTAAAACTTTGATAAGGAATTGTAGAACTGGTAATCAAGTGCTTTTCTTTGTAGCACTTTGTGGTCATAAAACAGATAATCATAAAAATTAACTTCATTTATGCAGCTTTGATAGCTTTGCAGTTACAGGTAAATACTAATTAAACTACAGATGCAGGCTGGCGCTGTCAAGCTACAATGGCCTTAATTCAAGGAAGTGTCTTTAAAAAAATAGTCAAGCAAACAATCTGTTAGAACAAAATGTAAACAACGCATGGGGGAAAAAAGTTATCGTTAATCAGGTTAACAATAATTGACAAATAAAGCAATGACTATTTCCACTTTTGAAAATTGCATACTTTTACAAAACAGGATGCAAAGGAAGCAGAGGCTGGGGTTTCATTACCCAAGCTGAAGTCACTGAGGCAGTAAAGAAGCTCTTTAGTGGCAAGGCACCAGGGGTGGATGAGATGTTGTAGGGCTGTCTTGGCTGACAAGCTCTGCAGCATCATGTGGCAGTTGGAACCAGTACCTCTGGACTGGCAGATTGGGGTGGTGGTCTTTTTGTACGGAGTTTGCATGTTCTCCCTGCGCTTGCGTAGTTTTCCTCCGGGTACTCGGGTTTCCCCCCACAGTCCAAAAACATGTGCATTAGGTTGATTGGTTGATTAGAGAGACGAGATGGAAAAACAAAAGTATTTTAAGATTCAGCATTTTTGCTTTATGTTAATCAGATAAAAGTAACTAGTAACTCAATACGCGAGTACTTATTAGATACTTTTTTTAAATCTTACTTACTTTTACTATTAATTAAGTAAATGTTTCTATAAGTATGTGTACTTGGATACAGATTTCGGATAACCCTGCGCACCTCTGCCAGTATCCTTTGTCATACAGGTCAAAGGCAGAGAATCTTACCTTTTTATGCTTCAATACCAGCAGTGAAATGGTGGAGGAGATTGGATTAATGCTGTAAATACTCTCAGGACTCTTTTTGACCTTTCAACACTTGAAGCTTTCAAAAATTTTAAACAAAACTCAGAACTGCTTAAGTTGTCTTTTGGGATCTGCCTAGCGTTTTTAAATCTAAATGGTATAAAAAAAACTTTTATGGCTTCTATTAAAAAAGCTTAGAAGAAGCAAAATATATATATATTCAGTTGTTTTTCTTTACACTCATAATTTGGAGTTGAGCTCCCAGGAATCCACTTAAACTCTCACTGCGGAGTTCTCCTTCACTGTCAATTAGCACACCCTGGTAAAACCTTTTGTGCATGCATGTTTGTGTACCTTAGGCAACTCGAATCCTCATTAGAATTTAGTAGTTTGCTCTACTGTTATTAACTACATACTGAGACCACCAAATGATGCACCCCATCGGGGTGATTTTCTGCCTTAATCAACCACCCATGAAGTTTATAGGAGATAGTTTTCTCCTGTCTTTTATTCACAGTCGTAAATCCTCCCAAAAATGTGCCTATATTGGGCCGGTTGTGACATATGTTACTCTTCTCCTCATTATCATTCTTTATGGGGCATTGCAATGGCTCCTTTATGACCTCCTTCTTTTATTCTGAAATGAATATAAAATTTGTAGTCTGCTTTTTTTCAAGGTTCCTCATATCGCTATGAAACATTAAAGCAAAAAAAAAAAAAAAAAGAAAAAGGGATCCGAAAGCAAGCTTTAAGCGTGCTCTTCTTTAAAGGTTTCCTAGTTAGGACAGAGTTAAATTAATCTAGTTTTTCTCCAAACGTGTGTCCACGATAAATAGCCACTGAGATATAATTACCAAGCTCAGAGGAATAGTCCTGTGTCTAATTTATTATTAAGATATATAGCAAACAGAGAGCAAAGGGAGTGTACAGTGTGTGGAATCTCTCATTTTGGAATTGATTTTCCTGCCAGGGACATTTTCATTTACAATAAACTAGGTAAAAAGAGAGAGAGAGGAAGAGAGGAAATGTAAAATTGCTGGTAGATGTTATAGACTAGAGCTTAAGCAGTACATTAAAAACAGAGCTGTGTGCCAGGAACATGCAAAAGGAAGTCCCACAGGAATATACCCCACAAACAAAACCAAGGAAGCTGTCAGGACAAATTTCAGTGAAGAACACCAAGGGGAACGTTTCCACAAAACAAACAGCTGTGTCTTGCTGGAGATAAAACATACTGCCCCATATGCAAATGCGATATTGACTAAATTACCTGTGCTTTCTTTTACAGCACAGTGTTTTCTAATGCAGGATCACTTTGCAGATGAATGAAAGACAAATAATTCATTCATTCATCTTCTAATACCCACTTAATCCCTAAATTTGGGGCCCAGTCAAATCAATATAATGTACCTGTTTTCGGACTGTGGAAGGAAACTGGAGTACCCAGAGTAAACCCACACAAGCGTGGGGAGAATATGCAAACTCCACACAGAAAGAAAGATCCCTTGTCCGGAAATCGAACCCGGACCTTCTTGTTATGAGGCAACTGAGCTAACCACTATGCTACTTCTTATACTGAAGCTGGTTTTATTATGGACAGTGATAGGAAGTCTAATGGTTGTACTAATAGTATAACTTTATTGAGTAGTGAGTAATTGAAAGAATGTTTGTTATACTGTTACAGTATAACGCTGTTACTTTTACTGAAAAGTTTCATGTAAATAGATTCTCAGCCATGGGACCTGCAAAGTCTTTTCTATAATGTTTGCATTGGGAAATAATAGGCATAATATTATTTAACTAAGAGACTTCAACATTGTTCCAACGTGACAATGACCCCTGGTGCTTAAGTGACCACAAACTGTTGGTAATATAGTGTATTTTTTTACATTTAGGTAAGTATGTACTTACCTATGTACTATGTATGTATGTATGTACTATGTATGGTTATGGGAAAAATCAGACGTACTACAGGGTTCCAAGCAATGGATAGTCCACCTTCTACAAACTGGAGGTTTAAGTACTACTTTTCCTTATTGGCATAAAAAAGACATGTTTAAGTGACGTAAAACTTATGACCAGGAAGAAAGAGTTTTGTATATCAATAGCAAATCTAATCCAATAAAGCATGTTACACTTCCACAACAATGAAATAGTGTAGATTAGTGTACATGTCATTTTAACAATTTCCTGTAGCTAGCTTTAAATAAATTCATCCAAATTATTGGGCTTATTTAGGCATTTTTAGTAACGTATCCTTACTTTCCCTGTTAATTACTTACAATTTTTATAAAGTAAATCAGTTAATATTTTTGAGAAGTGAAATACCCAACACTGTTAATAGGATATCAGATAAACCTATTTCACATAAAAACTTTGAATACACATGATTCTATACACACAAAAGGACATTTTGAATAAAAGTAGAGCAACTTGGTATGAGTCATTGTCAACAACTGATGGATTTCTGTCCCTAATCATCCAACTCATTTCCCAAGTACATGGACACTTAAGTTTTTTTCTTGTGTTACTAAAAATGGTACGTTGATGATCAACCCCATTATTTCACTCATTAAACGGGTTAAGTTCATGAATTGCATTTCGTAGGTCAGTGAACGGTATCGATGGCTTAAGCATAGCATTAGCAGCTAAAGAAACTTCAATAATCTTACATGACAAAGTAAAGTCAAATCTTAGACTTAGTTTTCATGCCAGACAAGAGAAGACTAGAGAAAGACTGTTAACAACTTTGGAACATGCTTTACATTTACAGCATTCTGCACTTTTTTTCCTAAAGCACCATGCAAAAGTACTCTGAAGTCTGCATCGATGAATACATCTATACTGCTTCACTGGATCACAGAAAAAACACTCAGCCTTTGACAGTCGGGTGTTCATATACAGTTCCTATAGTGTAAAGGGTGTACTAAAGTACGGATATATTTAAACAACTTTGTATCACATTATGTATTTAAAAACTTTTTTTCATTTCTTGCTTCTATAATAAACTGCACACTTCTGAAAATGCTTTTCAATCAATGTTGTAGTGTGGCTATGGGAACGTTTTTAATCAGCCACTACACTAGTATCTGGTTAGATGTTTCCGAGTTAGGTGGCGATGGTGTTCATCTCACAGGTGTTTAGTGAAGTTAAGTTACATGAACTTTTGATCATACATGAGTTTGAGTTTGCATGTTACAATTTGGACCTAAAAACTCCCCTAAACAAATGCCCAGTTCTGCTAATTAATTATAATATTATTATGACTCAATAAATAAAATAAACCAGGACCAAAACTATTTCTTTATTTTAATTTAGCATTTAACTGTTTAATTGACAATTTATAAAGCACCAGCAGTGATTGCTTTGGTTTATTAACACTTTCTTCAAGCAATTTATAAGGCAGTTAAGTGTAATGACTTTGTATTTTAGAGGAATATTATTTTTTTTAATGAATGAATTAGCTTTCATGAAAAAAATGCTTATAAAAAAGAAAAAGAGAAAAATAATAAAAAGACTTCATTCTCAACTAGCACAAGCTTGTGAATATTACAGCCTACACATTTTACCTCCGCAGTGCAGTATAGTATAATACTTTTAGCCAGATATATTATTTGCACTATTAGCAATTTATGTTAAATGAAAAATTAAATCAAAAATTATGTAGAAATGTTTTGATTCTGCCATAACTTTCCTAGTGCCGTTTGTTATTTATATTTAGAACCTTAAATGAAACCCAACAATAGCTTTGTGCTTGTGCTGGGTACCTGAAACAAAAGTAGAACAAATGGCATCTACTATTTGATCATGGTACTGAACCCTTTTCTTTCACTTTATTAGATCCTTTCAGCTGTGAGAGAAAAGTGAAAGTGGCTTGGATTCTACAGTTTCTCCCTCTCTTAAAATTGAATTTAGGAGGTGCATGCTATCGTATTGATTTTGCTCCTGATATTTCACAAGACACAGTTTAATTTTTTTCAAGAATTGGCGAACAGAAAAAAACACATAAGACTCTGCAATTGAACTGACGCGCACATTCTTGATATTGATGTTCTAAGATCTGATGCGCAGCCATAATAACTGTAAATAAAGATGGACATGTAGATGTAAAGAACCTGATTTTGGCTAGCCACGCCAATGGCTGTCACATCCACTCTGCTTTGTCATTTAAGTAAGTGTTATTTTTGGCTTGCCCGCTGCTTGTAGGACAAATATATATATTTTTTGCCTGACATATTGGGTTTGTTAAATACTTGCCCAAAATTTTGCTCGATAGCTGGACACTCTGATAATCTGTAATTCAATAATAAATAATTTTTCAAGGTTTATACGATTTTGATTCATGTGTACATAAACATAAAACTATATAGTTATTCTATCATAAACTTTGGGGTTGCTGAAAAGAAAAAAAAAGGTTAAAAACAGATTTTATATCTGTGCCAGGTTAGTTGAATAAACTTTAGAGCAGTGTTAATAATTGTAGCCATACCTCTTTTAGTTTTATTGAGCTTCCAAAAGCTTAATAGCATCAAACCACTAACAGCCTGAAGCTTTTTGACGTTCTAATGAAAATAATTTATGATACTATTTTCCTTTCCGAAGGGATTTGTTGGAGAAATCGTGCCTATTTCTGCCAGTGTGTTCTCATCGTGAAAAATAAAGTAATTCCAGACAGCTGAAATAAGACACCAGGCATTGTTGGCATGTTTGTACCCAGACAATGTAAACACTTCCGAATTTAATAGTGTAGATTTCCTTCTTGGTAGATAGTTTTACAACTGTCTATCTGTCTTTCGTGTCTCCAGACTAACAACTACAGCAGCTAACAGCTTACAGCTTTATTTCCTCTGCATTTCCTTATCATGCATTGCTCAGTTAAAGGCTATCAGAGCAATTAATTACTAGAATGTTAACCGGTCACAATCACTCGAACACTTCAAGGTCTTGCTCAAGGACTTAAAAGTGACAGAATGGTTGCAGTGGGGCTTGAATGCAGGTTTGCATAGCCTCCCAATCAACAACTTGGCACCTTGAGCCTCCAGTGTTGTATACAGACTCTATCCAGTATTTGGTTTACCAGGCTTTCTATGCCCCACGTTCTCCACTGACATCTTCTGGTACTCCATTGTTCAATCCCCAAAAATGAACAGCTACCAGCGCTAACCTAGCCACGATCCACATTATCAGAAGCCTGAAGCGAGAAAATGTACATGGAAAGAAAAGAAACCATGGCACATACTTCTAAGTCTGAACTTTAACAACTTGTGCAAAATATAAACAAAGTTACAGTTGTGCCCCAACTTAAAATGTTGAGCTTATCAGAGGCTATTACCCACTCACTGGATTAACTGTGGCAACAGCGATACAGCTGGGACAGTCATTTGATACTTTATATGTCCTGTCATTGGTTTAGTGAAAAAGGAATTCACAGAACTATGTCATTTAAACGGCGCCTCACGAACCATTATTAACTTTGACAAAAAACAGCGTGTTGTTGTAAGTTCAGAACAAATGTGTTTACTTTCTGACTTTTTTTCTCCCAGAATGTTTATAGTTTGTTCCAAGAAAATGAACACAAACTAAAAAAAAAATTGCAATAAAGTGGATCAAAACAGCTTTTGCCTACATTTGTTTCTTTAAAATGGAAAAACTTTAGCTTGTTTTTTAAATTATCATTATTAAAGTATTTAAGTCAAAAACCTGTTTAACCATTCTATAATTGACTTTTTAGGTTTTAAAATAAAACCAACAAAATCTATAATCATATATATTTTTTTTAATTTGCGTGTTCTGTACAGAGCCCTTATCATAAAATCACAAAACACCATTAACTGAATATCTATATTCTTTGATGCTAATAAATGTAATATAAAGGTCAGATGTAGATGCACCTTGAGTCAAGTCTACTTATATTTTATTATATTTTCAACAATCCACAGTAAAGAATATTGAAAATGCCATATATATAGAATGCATTAAAAATAGACATGTATCAAGATATAATGAAATGTTTGAGAAATAAAATTTTTATTATTTCCCCTGTATTGTATGTTTTATATATAAAACAACAAACAAAATGTAATACAGTTTTTACATGTCTCAGAACTGTAAAAGTTGATGGGGGAGGCATGACTTTTCTATAGATATTGCTATTTTTCACATCGTAAATAAAGAAACCAATGAAAGGATAGACCAAAATAATATTTTGTTTAGCACATTTTTAACATTCTAAAAGCCTTTAAAAGCTGAAATACTAAAAAGTATATTTCAATGAATTAATTTCAGATACTGGAATAGATAATTAACTGACTGACAAAAGCCAATATCATACAAGATTATTATAATAATCCCTAGCCTGCTTAAGAAGTGGAATAAAGGCAGGGATCTTGCTTAATTTTGTCATCTAGTGCAACAGTAATAATGTGGCCAGATTCAATCTTGCATTTGTGACAATTATTAGGTCTTGAGTCCAGTGTGTTTTGCACACTCAAGGCAGTGTAGAAACTGTGCGTTGTACATTATTAACACAATGTAAAATGATTATGCTACAATCCCCCCCCTCATTACCCTTATCACTACAGAAAACAAGTAATGTCGAAAGACAGCATTATGTCAGTTCCCCACTAAGTGCTTTGTGGAGTTAAACGCATTTAAAAACATTGTAATCCTAAAATCTTATTAGATTATCTAGTATGTATATGACAGGTTGTCTGAGGTTAAGGCCTCAATATTGTATATGTTCCTTTTTAAAAATATATTTTCAAGAATACTCTGCATTTTTGGGGACTCATTAGGATCAGTTCACATATTGTCTTTTGAGACATCAAAACTCGTGTATATAGAGAGCGAAGTCGTAGCAACCAACTTGTTTTTCCGCTTCCTCACCTCTTCTTTTACAATGAAACCTAAGAAGAACAACGAAGGAGCAGCTCAGTTTTGCATTACAGATTTACAGGACAGGTTTTTCTGTTGGAATCTATTGCTAAAATTGTTTTCCATGTTTTACTTTCTATTTAGGCAATGACCTTACACCAGATGATATGTTCAGAGAATAGTTTTTAATTTGCGCAATTCATTTTTTTTTTGGTTAAAAAATACATTATAGGGTTTTTTTTTTCCTGGAGGAACTTTAACTGTCCTGCAATCTTATTCAACAGTGATGATCATAATAAAATAGTTGCTCAGGGAATAAGGTGTTGGATGTCTAAATAGATTGTGATTTCAAGTCAGGAAGCTGAAAGCTGCCACTGATGGGCCTGTGAGTAAGGCCTTTATCCCTTAATTGCCCAGATGTATAGGAAAGTGGAATCTCCATAGAAGCGGAGAGTAATGTTACAATACAGAAGCCATAAATTCTGTGTCTCCACTGGCTTTCTGGATTATGTCATAGCAAGAAACCTTACAATCTGAGCTGTACTGATTTTAGTAGATTTGAGTAGATGGAGGTCGGGGTGGAAAAATGATAACTTGCATGTTGGATAAAAATATCCAATAATCAGCAAAAGAAACTGTCTGCAGGCTGCTGCTATCACAAGCTCAATTAAAAAACAATAGGACAAGATATGAATAAATCAATAACAAAAATAAATGTGATTTCAACTGCATCATTGGTCGTGCATACTAACTACCGACATTTTACCAAAATAGGTGTTCATCTTGAAAGTATTTATTGTGTGCTTCTTAGTGAACACCATTTCAATCTTGTCAAGGCTGCACTGATGACAGACACTAGTCTTAAGTTTGAAGAATAAATGAGGTGTAGAACAAATATTATATTATGTTATTGTGCATTAATTTGCTGTAAGGATGGCGATTCGTAGAATTTTAAATAAATTGTTCGGTATGCAAATGATAAATCCAGAGACAATAGTGCCATCTGTGTCTTTGACTGCTTTTCAACTTGCAAAATCAGGCATATCAGTCATTCCTATGATGCCCATCATATATGCATCTTCTGAATCATCTATGATACAGATTATAAGCAACTTTCTTTACTTCATGGATATTTCATGATGAAAGTAAAAAAATTCCAACATGAATTATAGATCAGGTAAATAAAGGTGTTTAAATAATCAAACATTTTCTATCACTTTAAATCGTAATCTGTCATAAATTCAGTCAACCTCATATCTGGGTTAGGAGAGACTTACTACATACAATTTCACACATTGCACTGGAAAAATATTATTATTTAGGCAATTTAAAAAAAATAATATGGGCAGTGTGGTGGCATAGTGATTAGCACAGTCGCCTAATCACAGCAAAAAGGTCCCAGGTTTGATTCTCGGGCAAAGGATCTTTGTGAGAAGTTTGCATGTTATCATCGCTTGAGTGGGTTTTCTCCAGGTTCTCAGGTTTCCTCCCACAGTCCAAAAACATGTACATTAGGTTGATTAATGACACAAAATTGCCCCTGGGAATGAGTGTGGTTGTTTACCAACATGCAATGGACTGGCAACTTGTCCAGGGTCCAGATAAATGAATGAATGAAAATAACAATATTTAAACTAATTAAACTTTGTACTGATTTAAACTTTGTACGCCTTGTACCATGGTGTACAAAGTTTAAATCAGTACAAAGTTTAATTAGTTTATCCTTGCATGATGTAGCATTACATTATTTCTTCACTGGCACAAAGAAAATAGGCTTAAACAATGTTCCAGCATGACTCTGTGCACATAGCCTTTAAGTTTCATGAAGACATGATGTATCATGATTAATATAGAAGAACTTTGGTGCTGCGGTGACGTAGTGGTTAGCACGGTGGCTTTACAGCAAGAAGGGCTTTTACACCCTGTCCAGGGTGCGCTTGCGTGTGGTACACTGAATGTCTAGGGTTAATATGGGAAATATGGGAAAAACAATGTTCCAGCATGACAATGACTCTGTGCACATAGCCTTTGAGTTTCATGAAGACATGATGTATCATGATTAATATGGAAGAACTTTGGTGGTGCGGTGGCGTAGTGGTTAGCACGGTGGCTTCACAGCAAGAAGGGCTTTTACACCCTGTCCAGGGTGCACTTGCGTGTGGTACACTGAATGTCTAGGGTTAATATGGGAAATAGTTAACATGCAAATCTATTTTGTGTGAATACATTTTTATTAACTAAAAACACTTTGTCTTTCCTTAATGTATTGAAGGTGTTTTTTCAAAGATTGAGTGTTAAAAGAGCAAAGTTTAATTATGCTTTCTTATCGTTGACTGTTCTTATCTAGGATGAAATAACCGTAGCGTATAATATAATTAAAAGCTGTAGCTTTCTTACATTTACATTTCCTGCTGTATGTGCTTAAAAAATGTTATCTAAGAATTTTTGAATGCAAACCGCTAGGGACACAGTGCACTTTTTTGCAAGCCTTTTTTACCAAATGAAATACTACTCGGAGGAAAGTTGTCTATGCTGATTTAAAGATGGTCTGACACTTTATAAAGTCACAAATATCTTCTTTTAGGTCTTCTTATATTATTAAAATGATAGAAAAAAGATAGGGTGGGTACAATCAAGGGGATATTATGGGTTTATTGTTCATACCTTTTCAAATGCCTCAATTTATTAAAAAATCCAATAAAAATTTAACAATGTCATTCTCTCTCAAAGAAACTCATCTGAATATTTCATGAGATCAGGTCATGAGTTTATATATTATAGGCATTGGGTCTTTTTGAGCAAATTTATACTGAGTAAGAAAGATGGAGACATGTACCATGCGATCATTGCCACAAATCAAGGGACTATCTTTGAGTGAAAAACAGTTAACAATACAGCATGATTTATATTTGGTGCATGAAATGAAGCTAGCATGGTGTGGTTTAAAAGCTATATTTACCCTGCTGCTTTAATTACATTTGTTATTTTAGTGGTATTTCTGTGGGTTTAGTTAAAGAGTAAGAAAAAATAGAATGAAGACTGTTTCCGCTGTCGCTGGGCTGAGTCATCTAAACAGCGGGTACTCAGAAACAATGCTCTGGAAAAGAATGTAGGCAGATCCAGTATTTTAAGCTTAATTTGTTTCTATATTGCATTTTGCCATCATCAAGTCAAGTCAAGTCATGATGCAGCTTTATGGAATCATTTCATTTCATCTTCTGTACCCGCTTATTCCCGAATCCGGGGTCACAGGGGTCTGCTGGAG
>JAOTQW010000018.1:7706243-7727493 GCA_026260075.1 Sisor rabdophorus
GGACCTTCTTGCTGTGAGGCAACGGTGCTAACCACTGCGCCACCGCGCCGCCCTTACTATAAAATAGAATATATAAATCAGCTATCAATATAAGTATGCGGCATTTTTCAATACTTTTGCTTTTTCTAATTGATAAAATAAACATGCTCAAAACTTGTGTATATCTAAATATACTTAAAATATTAATATTTATTCATTATATAATTCCTGCCGCTCCAGTTTGTCAGAACATTTCTAAATCCTTCATTCTGGTATTTTCATGCTATGCTACAAAACCAAAGTCAGCATTTTTATTTCAGTTTTATAATTTTTTTTCTCATGCCTGTAGCCTTTAAATGCAAAGAATAATACGCGAAATGTGTTTAACTTATTAAATGTTTGCAGATATGAGTTTTCCTGAATAAATCCATGCAGAGTCACAATGCATTTACTGTAATTTTCCTAGCATTCTCTTTGGGTAATGAACTCTATCTGGTGTGAATGATGAGAGACCTGTTTGCATGTTTGTACAGCCTCCCTCCCACTGCTTTTCCTTTCCTACTGATTCTGCATCTATCCATCTCTTTCACTTACCCTCTATTACTGCTCTCCTCTCTCTCCCATCTTCCTTTCTCTTTTCTTCTCCTCACTGCATAATTGAAAGAGGCAGAAAGTAGCCTCAGGTGCTGTCTTGCAGGCATCCCAAAGTGCTAATTATACTTCAAAGCAGAGGAGATCATCCTTCTTCTGCAGGCAGTCAGACAGGTGAATGTGAGGGTTCTCTATTTTTTTCTCTTAGCTACACTATTCCCTTTCTCCTCATGCAACCAAGCTACCCTGCTATTAAAGGAAACAACATCTGGGTAACCACCCCCTCCCCTTACCGCCCCTTACCTTAAGCCACAACTGATGAGAAAAATTTCACCAGTGACATAATAGGGCTTTGCCTCAGAGAACATTCTTCACTGCAGAACTGAGGTTTTTTTTGCTTTACGTCACTAGCTTTTATATCACAGTAATAAAAGCTTCTGCACCACATTGGAAATCAAGGTGCCGCTTTTGTTTTTAAGGCCAATTTAACAGATCGGCCTCCACAGCTCAGTTGTGGGACTGATGTCAGCCGCTTATGGAGAAGCAAGAGTGTGATCCCTCAGTGCCACTCATGAATAGGAAATGAGCCGGGATCTGTCTACATGCAGGAATAAAAATGTATGCAGGTATGGCTGCTGAAAAGATTGAATGCCAAACTCATTCTAGGAACGAAAGAAAAAGGCAGTAGTTATGGTAAAATTACAGTCAGCTAACAGTTCTCTGGCAATTTTTTTCTGCAAGGCAAATCCTTTTTTTCTTTCAAGTAGCTGGTTTTGGCCAGAAAATAGAGAGATTTTTGAAACATACACTGCCCTCCATAATTATTGGCACCCCTGGTCAAGTTTTTTTCTTTAGCTGCTAATACATTAAATTTAGTTCTAAATAATATAGGACCACAATGAAAAAATTGAAAATCCAACCTTTAATTCAGTTACATTTATTCAGTGGGAAGAAAATGTCACAATAAGAAACTTTACTTTAAATCAGGTTTGCCACAATTATTAGCACCCTGGATGTTAATACTTTGTACAACCCCCTTTTGCCAAAAAAACAGAACCTTATTTTCTACTATAACAATTCACAAGATAAGAGGATACAGAAAAAGGGATCTTTCCTCTTTGCACAAACTCTCTAAATTATCCAGCGACCCGGGTCCTCTCCTTTGCACACTCCTCTTCAGCTCACTCCACAGGTTTTCAATGGGGTTAAGGTCCGGGGACTGAGATGGCCATGGGAGGAGCTTGATTCTGTATCTGGTGAACCATTTCTGTGAAGGATTTGGCCACATATTTAGAATGATTATTTTTCTGAAAGACCCAGTGACGACCCATCTTCAGCTTTCAGACAGAGGCCACCAAATTTTGCTTTAAAATGTCCTGGTATTTCAAAGCATCCATGATGCCATGCCTAACAATGTTTCCGAAGCCTCTGGAAAAGAAACAAGCCCATAGCATCAGCAATCCACTTCCATACTTTACAATGGGCAATGAGGTGCTTTTCTGCATACTCATCTGTTGTGTTCCACACTTAGTGTTTGTTGCCAAAAAGCTCTATCTTGCTCTCATCTGACCAAAGCACACAGTCTCAGTTAAAGCCCTAGTAACGCTTAGCGGACTCCAGACATTTACGTTTATGATTGTGAGTGAGAAAAGATTTCCGTTCATGCCTCCCAAACAGATTGTTGAGGTGTAGATAGTGCCTGATGATTGTTTTGAAAACTTTGTTACCCCAAGATGCTATTATTTGTTGCAATTCTTTAAAAGTGAGTTTGGAGAACTTTTTATTTCTCTTACCATCCTCCTCACCGTGCATGGAGGCAAAATAAACTTGCGTCCTTATCCAGGCTTGTTTACTACTGTTCCAGTTGTTATAAACTTCTTACCGATTCCTCTGACAGTAAATCCGGGCAGGTGCAGGTGAGGGCTTTTTTCTTATATCTATTACCTTGTGAAGGTTGAAACACATGTCTTACTTGAATGGTGTGTACCTTGGTCTTTCCCTTGTTAAAGAAATAAAATAAATGGCCTCAGTGTCAAGAAGTGATGAATTACTAATTAAATTTTCCTAGATACTCTGATCAAATTTTAAACTACTGTAGAAATGACTAAAATAACTCAATTACATTTATTTCCTAGCATTTGTTAGGGGGGCAATCATTTCAGTGTCAGTATGCTTCTGCAAAAAAAAAATATTTTATTTTAAGGTTTCTCGGACAATAATTATGGAGCGCAAATGTGAATAACTTTATAAGGCCTGTATTTTTCTAATAATAATAAAAAACTGGTACATTTATTTGTCAAATTTTTCCTATGTTTATAGTTAAAATAAAAATAACAAATAAGTAAACACCATTGCCAGCGCAGGCAAGCCCACTTAAACATTGGTTTTGCCCACCCAATCAAAATTTTGGCCACTCCTGGAAATCAAACCCACTCTATATTATTTAAAATGTAATTGCCATGTTATTTACAAAGGTTTCAGCATGAAACCTAACCATGAGTAAAGGATCTTCCAGTTTGAATGTCTGAAAGACAATTATTTTCTACACACTAAACAAATTTGGTAGAGAAATACAAAAATCCCAAGCCCACCAACATAAAGTGTTCTGCATCGCTCAACATGCATGAAATAAATGTTATATCTATACCTTTAGCTCTAGAAGAATTTTGTTAATGTTTTTTTTAATTAATCTGCTTAGGAAGGAAGTGGTGTGTAGCAGAAAAATGATCTAGACAACTGGTTGTCTATAGCTTTGTGCAGGACTGTCTGCTCAGCCCTTTATATTTAAAAAGCTTTTAATCTTTCCAACATGAATTGTAGTTGAAAGAAAAGTGTTTGTGACAGAGGGTGAAAGGGCTCCAAATAAATAAATAAATACATAATATTTGTATTTATCTTAGTTTGAATTGTTTTAATTCAGTGTTTAGCATTTGCATTTGAAAGTCATATTTCATGCAAAAAAATGTTAGTGCTGAAGAGCATCTTAGTGATTATTCCAAAGTGCTGGGAAGCATGTGGATTAGAGCGTCAATGCGACGTACAGTTATAAACAGATTTATCAAAAGCCCTGTTTTATTTAACACACAATTTAAAACACTTTGTTTAGTTAGAGTTTAGTCTTCGAGTAAGTTTTAAAATCTTTGGGTTTTGAATAGTATTCCTGTTTCTGCATGAGCACAGAGTGTGTATTGCAACAAATGTAGTTTCTAGGCCCACTGCTTTTGCTATGTGATCACATATTATGCAGAAAAGTCTCTGTTGTGCAAAACAGCTGAAGTCAGGTTCGAAACAGCAGGAGTAAGAGATTGAGAATGTGGCAACTTATTCTGCATAGCTATTTATAGTAATAGAATCTGAACTTGCTTATAGTATGTTACAGCTGGATGAAGATAATGGTAAAACCATGTCGGTTTCCTTTCATTGACCTCTTTCTATGCGTTCACTCATAAATATTGCAAAAATACCGGATAGGTGTAATGGGCCTTTTCTCTATTGAAATGGCCCATTTATGAACAATTTATGGCAAAGAACAAAATTTTGGACTTCATACAGCTCTAAACTAAAACGCATATTAGATTGTCATATGGGTTATCTGGAGACCACCAGCTACTGTATACTCCACACTTAAAAATATTTAAAGAATAGTAAAACTTTTATTATTGATTTTTAAATCTTTTTATTTTTACCTTTTTCTACTTTCAGTGTTGGAAATAAATGAAATTGTTGGAAAGAAATGGAAATAAAGTTTCTTATTATTTTACTTTGGACTATGTAACCGGAGTACCCGGAGGAAACCCACACAAGCAAAGTCTGCACAGAACGCAGGACCTTCTTGTTGTGAGGCGACAGTGCTAACCACTGCGCCACCCCGAAAGTTTAGTATGTGTGCTTAAAATGTTAATAGGCATACTAAAAATGTCAGCTATCAATGTAAGAATAAGGGAGTGGCTGGAGGTTCATTTGGTACCTGGGCCTTAAATAGTGATACACCCAACTGATACACCTCTTAAAACCACACCTACTACTAGGAATAGTAGTGTAGTTAGAAGGTGTTCGACTTTTAAGTGAAGGGTCAGGGTTCCATGCCCAGCAGAATAAGCTGCACTGTGGGCCCCTAAGCAAGGTCCTTAACCCCCAATTGCTCGGTTGCCAATTTTTTGTACATGATCACGGAACGATTATAGAAACCATCAATAATATATAAAAACGCAATACATTATGGTGTGGACATTTTACATGAGAAGACCTCAACTACAACTGTACCCTATACTTAAATCTCATTTGGAGCAGTTTTAACAATATTTAAAATAAATCAATATTTATCCTAATGATTTTTTTAAATCACAAAAACATTCATTCATTCACTGACATGTGAGCATGGACTTAAAGCCATGCCAAGTGGTGCAAAATTTTAGCAAGCTAGCGAATTGCCTAGTTGGCCTTCATTCATCTTCTTTACCTGCTTATTTCTGAATCCAGGGTCTGCTGGAGCCTATCCCAGCACACATAGGGCAAGAGGCAGGGGGAACACTCTGGCGACGCAGGGCCTTAATTTATAATTAAGAAGAAAACTTACCTTTGTTATGCAAAATGGGAGAATGACCTTTTTTTTTGAATGTCATATTTGAAGTGCGTTTGTCTTATCTGCCACACTACCAGTGCTATTCTGAAAAAGTGGAGCAGCCTTTTTAGACTGTCCATTGAAAACTATGACACTGACTTCCCCCTGATTGAGGCTATCGCAGACTGCTAGTGTTTCTTTCTGCAATTGGACTACGCTGCAGACGCTGCAGTATGTAACAGCCCAACCGGGTATTTAAATTCGGATGGTGTTTACTGATATTCCTGTGAAATATTTTATTTGTAGACAGATCTTTTTGACTTGGTCATTTTAAAATTAGCCTGCATGATCAAAAAGTGTGGACATCTTTGATTTAAAGGTTGTAAGCTATCATTATCAATGGTCACACTGATCTGGAAGTAGAAAAGAAACTCTTTCCCAGGCTGAGACAAGTAATTAGTTTTGCTCTTAGCAAACTCTTTTCACAATGTCTATCTCATTGGGAAAAAAATCTGCCTTAAAAACATATTTTTTGTCCAAGGCAAAGTTAATTTCTCCTCCACTGTCAGTCATTGTGGGCTAACTGTATATTTTGCTTCTTCTAATTACTCTTTTTTACACAAAAATCTGTGCTGAACTTGCAGAAAATCTGGCATATCTTTGTATAATTCAATTATACACACTAAAGACATAATTTATGTATATATAATTTATGTCTATATAATTTATAATTCTGTGAGATCTGGTTGGTCAGATAAAAAAAGGGAAAAAATAACCTGACATTACCGTATACATTCGTTTATCTTCTATACCCGCTTATTTCAGGGGTCAGGGGTCTACAGGAGCCTTTCCTAGTGCACATAGGGCGAAAGGCAGGGGTACACCCCTGGACAGGCCACCAGTCCATCACAGGACCACACACACTCACACTCACTCAGATGGGCAATTTAGAGTTACTAAGAAACCTAATGTACATGTTTTTGGACTGTGAGAGTACCTGGAGGAAACCCACACTAGCGTGGAACATGCAAACACCTCACAGAAAGACCCTTGCCTGGGAAATCAAGCCCAAGACCTACTTGCTGTGAGGTCACTGTGCTAACCACTACTCTTCAACTGATCCATATACTATACCACATACAAAAACACAATTTGTTCCTTTATTCATCTTGAATATATGAAAAATAGTCACGTAGCCATATCCAAAAGTAGGAGTATTGAACAATACTTCATTTTAAACTATTAAAAAAATGACAAACAGAAATATTGGAAAGAATGCAGTGTACTCAGATGACGGCAGGGCAGTATAGACTGCAGTAACTCTATTCCACGCTTGAAGCCCACCACTTACACATGAAAAATTTAGAGCTTTGCTTTGCTCCTGTGAGAATTTTTGCTATTAAACAAAAGTGCTTCTGTTATTAACTCTAGTGTCCAATGTAATCCAACAAGCAATTCCTAAAGGGAGTTTCAGGTGTGACCTGAAGAAGAATGACTGCCTAAAACAGTACTGGAAAAGACAGATGGTCTGACCTGTCACTACTCTCTTGGTCATGTTCAGCCTTCTACTATCATGCAGAGCATTGAGGGCATAGGAAGAACTTTTCTGTTGTCCTTTAAAATCAAAATAAAAAAAAGTAGAATACTTAAAATTTTAGTATGCATATTTAAAATGAGTATGCATATTTCAAATATTAGTATACAAACTTAAAATGTTAGTGTGCATACTTAAAATGTTAGTATGCAAATGTATGCAGACTTAAAAATGTCAGTCTGTGAGTGAATGTATATTTCAAATGTTAGTATGCATACTTAAATTGTTAGTATGCATATTTAAAATAGTATGCATATTTAAAATAAGTACGCAAATGTATGCAAATGTATGAAATTAGTTTTAAGTAAACATACTATTTTTAAATATGCATACTAACAATTTAAGTATGCATACATGTGCATACTAACATTTAAAGTATGCCTACTTCAACGTTAGTATGCATACTTAAAGTATTAGTATTATATCTGTAAAGTAAATTTTATTGGGTTTTTTTCAATTTTTTTTTAGCCACCATATATATGTACATAAAAACAGTATGTCACAAAAGTGAGTACATCGCTTACATTTCTTCATTTCTTGTAAATATTTCTCATATTTTTTATGTAAAACTAAGATTGTGTAATAGTCTAAATTTGCTGTCTTAAAAAACTCAACATATAGTCATTAATGTCTAAAATGTTCAATTTGGTGTTCTTACTCTCATGGTCAATGGAAGTTCAACACGGCACCTTATGGCTAAAACTCTCGAAGGATCTGAAAAAAGTTGTTCTGTATAAACCAGGCCTAGGCTACAATAATTGCTGCTCCATATAAATTCGGCCTAGGCTACAAGTAGATTGCCATGACCCTGAAACTGAGCTGCAGTACAATGCCCAAGGTCATACAGCGATTTAATAGGCCAGGTTGCACTCGCCATGAACAGGCCTCGCCATGATGGTTTCAAGCATGTGTGGCGAAAACCAAATGAGGAATACAAAGATAAGGGTTTCTTGCCTATGGTTAAACATGGTGGTGGGAGTGCCATGTTCTTGGTCTGTTTGAGTGCTGCTGGGGAGCTACAGTTCATTAACCTATACCCATACTGGGCCGTAGGGGAGTACTTCCAACATTACTACAATCAAGTATTCCATAGGGCTGTATTCCAAACACATCCAAGACGACCAGTGACCAATGTCTTGCTAAAGTAAAGGTGATGCACTGGCCAATTAGTCTCCAAACCTAAACCCTATTCAGCATCTGTAACGCATCCTCAAATGGAATGTGGACCAGAGCAAGATCTTCAACATCCACCAGTTCACGTTCTGTTATGAATGCTGTGATGTCCTGTTTTCTTTGACATTTTCAAATACAACCTGGCCTAAGTAGCTCACAGAGCTGGCAAACATAAGTAAACTCCGTCATGCCAAATATGCTCTGTTGCAATTGTAGATTTCTATTTGGCCTCTTTTTACTGAATCGTTTCTTTTTATTTCAGATTGTACAGGATTATTCAGTCTGCATCAGTGTAGGAACTTTCAAAGATTTCCAATTTAGTTATTCAATCATTGATAATTCACATCATAAAGACATTAAGCACAATTAAAATGATTTTTTTATATTTGGCTACAACTTTTGCACAAAAGATTATTTACTGTTTAGTCTTTCTTTTACTTCTATATTGTGTGTTTCAAGCATCAGGATCCAGTTTTGTGGTTAGAAATCTGACACAGGCACATATCCAGTATTACAAAAATCATTAAAGGTAGTTAAATAAATGTGATAGAACAAGCGCAATAAATTAGGACAGAAACATAAGAAGTATCTAACCACTGCACAGTTTTGTGACTGGTTACTGGTACAAGCATGGCCAGACTGACATACCAGCTAACTACAAAGGTTATTAAAGTACTTTTATAATTAATGAAAGTTGTCTGTCAGAGTGTCATTTTAAGCAAGGTTGGCATCTTTCCACAGCTTCCTTGCTCCAAATGGTCTGGAACTAACATTCAATTAAGATAGCCAAATTAGTGTCTGCTTTAATTAGCAGTTCTATTTTAGCATCGAAAGGAATGATGGAAAGTGAAGCAATTTTTCAGCTCTTACTTTTTCACTGGCTAAATACATTATTACTTCACCAATAAATGTTTAATTCACGAAAAAAAATAATGAAAGAGCTGATAATGTTAAAAAAGTTAACATGAAGGTGAGGTTCGGCAATGCAGACTGAGTGAGAGGACAGACGATGCAATTCATCGTGACATTTTGATGGACAGTAATTCGGAAATTTACCTAGCTAATCTAAAAATTTGATTATATTTACATATGATAAAAATTCATCCTGTATAATGAAATATATAATTATTTACAAGTAAAATAGTAACAGTAGCATGTTGTATATTAATATGATTTGCCTTACATATAATTATATGTACATTAATGTTTGTATGGGTAAACATCCCTAGCATTTGTGCCTAACTAGCCAAGGCAAAACCCTTTACTATTATTAACACATATACCTGCATTTGAAACCAGGACTCTTCTGGGCTTACACCCACACACTCTTGTGCATCCTACTACATGCACAACTACACATTAAATTTCACTGCAGTTACTTTATATTCACAAAGTTAAATGCGATACACAGTGCATTTTAATTGGTTGTTTATATTTTAATTAAGAGAAGAAGTGAAGAACATTTAATTATACCTTGTACTATATGATTATGTATGCAAAAAATAAACTCAACAATAATTGCAGATTCATTAATAAGTCAAAATATAAATAAGCGGGTAGCAAGGTGGCTTACTGGTTAGTACTGTCACCTCACAGCCAGAAGGTTCTGGGTTCAATTCCCAGGCTTGGGGTCTTTCTGTATGGAGCTTGCAGATTCTCCCTGCGCTTGTGTGGATTTGCTCCTGGTTCCTCCCATGAACATTAGGTTGATTGGTGATTTTAATATAACTATAGTCATATATAATATAAATTTGCTTAAAAATGAGTGTGAGTGTGTGTGTGTGTGTGCCTTTCATCTTAGAGAGCTGGGATAGGCTAAAGCAGACCCTGGTGACCCCGAATTAGGGGAAAGCAGGCTAGAAGATAAATGAATAAATTAATTTAAATTAGCTTTACATATTTATAAATAAGCTTGTGCCTGTAAAATGATTTTGATGTATGCGGCTAAGCATGACCACAGCCCGCCCTAAAAACGATGCAATCTTCTTTTATAACTTATAAATTATCATACAAAACATTGTCACTCATAAATATGGAGCTGATATTCAAGATCCCAATGCAACAACCTAGTTCTAACATATAGTACAAGTCTAAGGTAAGAAACTATGTTCAAGACCAGATGGTGACTAAGTAAATGGAGTGCACTTTAATAGAAGGTTTGAGAATGAAAGGTAATTGTGAATAGTTTTTACACATTAGAAATCAGCTACATTTGAAACTACAATGTAAACAGTTTAAAATTAAGCACTAAACATTACAAAGGAACCACTTAAACTATTGTGTTTTTTAAAATCAGCACCTTTTTCAAAAAAATCAGCTATTCGTATAGCATGTACTTGTATTTTGTTGCATTCTATTGGATTTTCAATAAATCCACATCAGTATGTCGCTGTTAAATAGTACTGCCAAAAGAGTAAAAAAAATATTGAGGGTTACCTTTTGGCTTTTCCGGCAGAGGGATATAGTGAGCATAAGGTATCCACAATTTTAAAGACAGCGGTTCATAGGAACAAGGTCAAGCTGCATACATTAAGAAGAACAAATGTACACCAACCCATACCAATTTTACTCAACAACTGCAAAATGACATCGAGTGACCTACAAAAAGAATGGCAAACAGTAGCCAGTGTGAGGTGCATGGCAAAGATAGATGAATAAGGTTTTAAGGGGCAATGGTAAAGTAGTGCAAAGCAAGCAAAAACATCAATGAGAAGCAGAGAAAAGCCAGGCTAAGGTTTGTGAAAGTCTATTGGATTGGACCATAAGGGATTCAAGTAAGGTCATCTTCTCTGATGAGTCCAATTTTCAGCTATGCCCAGCACCTGATGGCTAGATGGTGACCTGGAGAGTACTATAAGCTACAGTATCTGGCGCCCACTGTGTAAATTTGTGGACGATAGTTAATGATCTGCAGGGGCTTCATCAAGGCTGGAATCGGGCACATTTGTCTTTGTGAAGGGCACATGAATCAAGCTACATACAAGGTTGTTTTTAAGAAACCTTGCTTCTTTCTGACCTGACAATGTTCCCTAACTTGGATTGGCTTTTCCAGCATGACAAGGCTTAATGCCTTACAGACAAGTACGGACAGAGAACCACCAGATCTGGACCCTAGTCATTACAAGCTCAATCTCAAGACCTGAATCCTATTAATAAAGCTGTAAAATGTAATCAATTTGAAATTGAATGCTCAAACACCATCATACAAAGCTAAGCTGCTTTTTTGTGACAGGGAAGGCATAAAATTACCCAACACCAGTGTAAAAGACATTTGAAGAGATTACTAAGATGCATATGCACATGCTGGGAATGAAAATTATATAATTATTTCACCAAATAGGATATTAACTTTCTGTTATGTAAGGTTTGAAAACATTGCACCTTTTTTGACATTTCCTGAAAATAATTGCTTCAAGTTCCAATATGTTGGGAATGGAGGAGAAATGTTGTCAAAAGGCATCATCGCTATGAGTCAACCTTGTCCAAACGTTTAATTTCATCTTCTAACTCCATAAGTTATTTCTATGAATAGCCAATTCTCACAAGTTCTGCAGGTCTTTGCAGAAAAAGATCTTATACCGAACATACTTAGTCTTCTCACTGTGACAAAGCTTTGTTCTACTATGTAACTTTTAATATTACAATAAATTATGTTAAAGTGACAATGTTACACTCCAATGTTTCAGATCTCACAAGCAATCTCTTTTATTGGTGCAAAATAGCCTAATGCTATTTACAGTATATTGCCAAAAGTATTAGCTTTCCCATCCAAATAATAAAAATCTGGTGTTCCAATCACTTTTATGGCCAAATGTGTATAAAATCAAGTACCTAGGTATGCAGACTAAAACTATTTGTTAAAGAATGGGTGGCTCTTATATATATTCCACATTTAACTGTGAGCTGTGTTATAAGAACGTGGAAGTGTTTGGGAACATCAGCAACTTAGCCATAAAGTGGTAGGCTATGTAAACTGATGAGGTGAGGTCAACAGATGCTGAGGCCACGTTTAAAAAACAATGCCTTAATGTCCTTTTAGTAAATTTTTCACTTAATTCTTTTTTAGAACTTTAACCTCGACATGACATGGTATTAATATAGATTATTGTCTTTCTCTGCCAAAGCTTGAGGGAGGATTCTTGAAGCACCTGACTGCGATAATCAGCTTGTAGGATGTAGATATGTGGGAGCCTTTAGCAGTGTTGTACCTTAGGGCGCTCACTGTAAGTGTCAAATTCTTAACTTTGTATCGCTAAGCTCTAAGTGACAATAGACTGGATTTGTACAATTCTGTAATTTGTCAGTCCTCTTAGCTGACAGAGCTTCTTAAAGTATTGTTTTCTCATTGCTTGCAGCCTTATCAGAATGTAAAGGATTTTAGTAGTTCTGATTTCTGTTCAGTTTAATTTATATAAATAGTTTGAAAAATAGTTTTTGTATCTATTAATGCCTTGTTTTAATGGTTACTTTCTCTTCCCCTATGAATGTTTTTCATTGTTTCTAATTAAAGATAGTTCTGTGCTTAATCTAAACTTCATTAGCAAATCAGCACAATGTCTTTTTTTTTGTTTTTGCACAGTTCTAAATCTAGCAATAACAAGATCCTTCCTAGGGCACAAACTGTTCAGTGACCCAAAATATCTGTGCAAGTGGCAAAAATATATATATAATGCAAAATCTTTTTTAACAAATCCAACTTGCTTAAAGTTGTCTCCAGAATTATTAGCATGGACAATTTTTATCCGACTCAGAAAAAAGTCATAACAATCAATTTGGCCATTATTTAATATAACAATTGTGATTGACTTAACTATTTAGCAAGTATGTAAATGGATTTGTCAAATGTTCAGTCAAACTAAACACATTTACCTTGTGATTTGTAAAATACTGAGAGAGAGCCAGAGAAAACGAGAGAGAGCTGACCTTACATCTGTTGACTGAAGGCCAGCTGTATGGAGTAAATGGACTGTGTGTACTCGAAAACACAGCCTCTAAGAGACACTTTCATTTAATTCCACCAAAGAACAGACATTATCTCTGCCACTAAAATACATGGACTTTAGAGGCTAAGCTCTGAAATACTGTTTGTATATGTGTGAGTAACATAAATATATGCTCTAAGTCCAAGTCCTAAGTGTTGTTCTTGTGAAGGTAAGAAAAGGGGTATTTTTTATCCCTTACAAAACCTGTCCTGGATGCCTGTCCTCTTTATATCTTTTACTAATGGAGGCTGATGGATGAGCACACAGATGCATGAACATAAACCTAAATAAGTATTTAAAAAAAACAGTTGCACCATACAGGCAAGCTAGTCAATGTGACTCATTACAGATTTATAAATATGTTAAATGCTATGTTAGTTAATATTATTTTTTTTCAACAAAATGAATTGGCTAATAAATTGATTATTACATGACAGTGTACATTATATACCATTTAGATTTTGTGTAGTCATGATGAAATAAGCAAAAAAAAATTCTGCTAGCTGGAATAGTGTAACTTATGATGACAAATTGATATCACAACTAGTGTTTAACAACCAGTATGACCAATTATTGGTCTTAGTGAGATTACAGGTAGTAGTACAGTTTTTGTGAGTAGGATAATGATGATGAGAGGGAGGATGAGTCAAGTCACTTCCACTATTCCCAGTGGTGAATTAATGCCTTCCAATGAACTCTCAATGAATCTTACTCTTTTACTTGATTCCTCTCTAGACAGATTCACTACTCTCTTTCTTTTCTCCGGGTGGACACGACTTAACTGCCTAAGGTCATTATGCAGGCCATGTTAGACCAGAGTTACATAAAAATTGCAGGAACTTCTGAAACTAGGCAATCTTGAGCTATGACAGTCTGAATTTACTGCTTTTGGATGCTAAAAGTGATGATTTGTCTCCACTGACATTTAGAGTCAGTCTGCTTGGTCTGTTGGGAGTCTTCTAGATGACAATGGCCTTTGCGAGACTGCTCTCTGCTTTTCTCATTGGCAAAAGCTAACAATACTTTAGTTCACTAAAGGCATTGATCATTCCTGGGGTGGTTCAACACCCTCTTTAGGGGGATTTGAATGTATGTGTGGCCCTGGGATAGACTGATGTGTACACCTTCTGCCTTTTTCCTTTCAGAAAGCTGGGAAATTTGTTACAGTGGCTATCAATTTGAAAAGCCTTTTTTAGGTTTATAAGTTATTAATTTTAGCGCCGACAACTTTATTGTACAATTGATGAATATGTAAAGGGGCAATAGAGTGTGGGTTTTCCTGAAGTGATCAGATTTTTTTTAACAAGGTAAAAAATTGTAAGAAGAACAAATTATCCATACTGTTTGTAGTAATCCAATCATCAACGAAACTAAAATAATTTAGCGAATGAGCACAGATTGTTGTTTTATTGTTACCTTTTTTATTTTACCTTAATAATAATGGAATTTATATTGTAACTGCAGGATGTACTAAACTGAAATAATGTTTATGTGCTTGCATAAATGTATATTTTTTTATTCAAGATTTTGCAGTACACAGATGCAAAACTAAGTAGTGTAGGTTGTTACTGTTAGCTGAGCCCCAGCGCCCCAAGTATGAAATCATATAACTGCACCTGTTGCTTACTATATTCAGGTCAGGCAGGTGAAAAAAGTACGATTTCTTCACATTACACTTGTATAAAGCAGCATACTGATAGCACAACCTGTTATTTAACATTTATACTTGCATTGGGAAAAATGGGACACATGATAGAGTTTCCTACTTTCTTTCCTTCAGTTTTAATTATCTTTATAAATGCCTGGCCAATGCAGCGCGCCAAGCGACAGTCACCTCGCATCAGATCACCAGTCAAATTTCATTTATCACATAAAAATGTGTTTTAATTATTTTATTTACTTTAAATAAATATTCAATAAAAAAATTTGCACCTTAACATCGACGATTGCAGCAAGCCTAAGCTTTCAATTGTGTTAAATTATATCCTGTTTTACTTAGCAAGAGCTGTTTTATTTTAGTTAACATAACAGTTTTAAAATAAATATAAAATGTGAATTAAGCAAATCTATATAGTGGTAAGGGGTTGTTTGTTTATGTGTGGTCCTGCAATTGACTGGCAACCTGTTCAGGGCACTGGGATAGGCTCCAACAGCTACCCATGACCCAAATTTTAGGGAACAAGCGGGTATAAAAAATGAATGAATAAATAGTCAGTATTGGACTGCATTGAGCATTCTTGTGCATCCTGTGGTGAAAATTCACATCAAGTATATTGAAAACTGTTTGTACATTTCTAATACATGATAAATCAAAACTTAAGCTTGTTTACTTTTAATGTGGACAGTAAAAATAAACGCCTTCTGGGGTTATATATAAATGCCTAGCCTTAGCTGTTCTGCTTTAGTTTATCTTATTTAATCGATTAAGTAGATGCAGTTTGAAGGGAAAGATATCCCTCTGACCTCTAAAACCCTTCATGTTTCCTAAAAAAAAACAATTTGTAAAATCATCAAAATTAAAACTTAGAAATCCTCTTCCAAATAATGCATCATGTTTATTTGAATAGGTGGCATGATTCCTAAAAGTGAGTAAAGTAGCTTGACATTTATTTTCTATAGTGATCAGACAGCATCAGATGGTGCGCAACTTGCTTGTAATTTGCTCTTTGTTTACCAATATATTGTGCCAATTAGCTTTTCTCACAGGTAAATCATCCAAGAGCATCTGATGAAGGAAAGTAATTACTGCTTCAAATTTGTGGCTGCTCCCTCTGGTCTGTCTCTCGCTTTCACCCTCTCAATTAATTACCTTTATCAGCCCTTACATGACATCTTTGTGTGCTATTCTTTAAGTGTGCATTCAGCAAGACCCACTTTTACTAAACTGCTAAAAATGTTTTTATATTTCAAATCATCCTGGGAAATATCAATAATACATCTACAATTGTAGACTTAAATTTGGTGAACAGAGCCCATTCGAAGTGTGTAAGAATATTGTATTACCAAGAGCCTAACGATTCGAAACACATCATGATACAGGGTCATGATTTATGGGTTACGATATTTTGCAATGCTGTAATGTAAAACAAATAGCTAAGAATACTAAAAATACAAAGCCGGAGGTGCCCTAATCTTTAATGCCATGCTTGCTTGCGAGGTAATGGCTGTGTGTATCAGAGAAAACTACAGAAGCGGAGAAGAAAATGGTTTTACACACACACATGCAAAACAAGTTACTTTTATTTACGTAGCGCTTGTAACAACAGATATTGTGTCATACAGCTTTACATGATCAAATCAGACGATAGTGAAAATTCATTTAAACAATCAGTTCAGTTTAACTAATATCTGTAAATTATGAGTCCCCAACTAAGCATGCCATAGGCCATAGTAAAGATAAATAAGTAGGTTATACCATGCTGTGGTCAAGTTTTAATAGTATTGTCCAGATCATCACTGGGAAACTGCCAATGGGGCTTTTTTCTTCTGTGTTGATACACCAGCTGGGCTGGAAAGAAACCGGCATATTAGCGTAGATGTCATTCTACTTTCGATTTAACAGATACATTTGTGTTATCAGAAATGTTTCCCGGTAACAATTGACCTGATAATTGCAGTTTAAAAGTCCTTAACCATATTTGGATAATGAAAATGTGCAAGTATTTTATGTGTAGACCAGGTTAAGGTTAGATTCAAGCTGACAGAATGTATCTGCCTCATAAACAGTGGTGTGTTGACTGTTTCAGAGTTTCTGCACTAGATACTGAGGATTTCTATTGAATATTAACAAAAACGTAAAATAAAACTGAATTTAAATCTGTATCAACACTAGTGGAAAATAAAATTGCGGTAGTTAGTAAGCTGTAACAATATTTTCACACAGTCCTAGTACAGTGGTGTATTGTGTGCAAAAGAAAATCCACAGTTAACTTAATAACAATGTTATTTGAGGTATAAAATCTAATTAGATTGTTAAAATAGTTTGTGAGTTTGAATTCTTGGGGATTTAATTTCAATATGGCCTAAATTCTCTTGTCAAAAACTGGCATGTCTACCCACTTTTCTTTACCGATGCCGAACTTCCAGCTGGCTCAGAGTTGGCAGTGAATTACCTGGCATATTTTTTGGTCTGGAATTTATCCAACTTTACTCCAGATGTGGCAACAGATTGAACATAGTGCATTCAACACTATGCACCTGAGCTCACATATGGTGTAAAATAAATGCAAAAGCAGATGCTGGGTTGATTAGTTTTCTCCCGACTTTCCCTTTCAGTTAATGTTTAGGATGTCTACGCGCATGTGTCTAATGATTTTTTTTTTGTCCTACCTTCTCTTCTTATCTAAGACCTCATGGGTTCTCAAGCTGAAGAATCAGTCCTCCTTTGTAGAGAAAATGCTGGCATATCTGGTTATGCCTATCTCTGCCTATTAAACATTTATAATCAGTACTCTCCACACATGTCATAGCTGCTGCCACTGTAGCAGAGGTTTTAGTGACATCAGTTTGAAATGAAGCTATCAAAGAAACCAGATTTTTTCTCACTATTTCCTGACAAGCAGAAACGCTGCAGTTTGATTAAGATACATGGAGAAAGTGTGCTGAAAAGGTCAGTGGGCTTGTTGCAGCACAACTGCGCAGGAGGCCCAAAGCTCTTTTAAGTCAGGGTTCAGCACAACACACACCTTACACATTTTGTACTTTTTTCAATTGTACTTCATTTCCTTGATGTGTCTTTATCACTGGTTAGTTCACTTATTATGTTTATTTGTTTTACGATTACTTCTTCATTCATTTCTTTATTTTTAACCTGTTGGCTTATAACAAAAACCTATTAGTGTCTTAAACTTGGTGAGAAAGTATGTATTATGTATCATGTTCTTTTTTCCAGGATGGCACGGTGGCGTAGTTATTAGCACGTTTGCCTCACTGCAAGAAGGTTGTGGGTTCAATTCCTGGGTTTGCTTGTTCACCCTGCAAAAGTTAATAGGTGATTTTAAATTTCCCCCTAGGAGTAAGTGTGTGGTACAGGGTGTACCCCTGCCTCTCACCCTTTGCGCGCTGGGATAGGCTACAGCAGATTCCCGTGACCCCAAATTCGGTTATAGAAGATGAATGAATGAATGAATGTTTAGATCCTTGCTCACGGATTATGCTGGTTGAATATTACATCTCTTTGCTCTAATCCCTTTGAAATATCGTCTAATTCATGAATCGTTAAATAAAGCACACATCCAGTATGCAGACATACCGTGACATTACACACTAACAGGATTTCTGAATAGCACCCAAAAGTTATTCTACTAAATTTCTGCCATAAAGCAGTCTGGCGTGAGCCACTTCTAAAGGTCATCCGAGCAGTTTGGGAAAGCAGTAGGTTGATTTCAGATCTACAGGTTAATGATCACAGCAACCTGGCTTCATGCCCAGTTTCAGCAGTGAGAGAAATTGAGGTCCAGAAGGTTCTACAATCCATAAGAGCTCAGACAGGCTGACAATGTTTTACCTGCTGTGTAACAGTCCCTCAACCAACAAGATCACCAATTAATCAGAGGTCCTTCTCCAAGGTTACTCTTTGGTATTTAAGAGACTGATTATAAAAGGCCATGTTATGGTTTATGTAATTCTACATTATGATTTTTTTAAATCAGATAATTTTAAATATTTTTACAGCACCAATAGCAAACAGCAAAATTAACTGTCAATTTGGTTCCTTTCCACAGTAGTGTGTGTGCACTTGCTCTTTGTGAGGGACCCAGGTAAGCATACTACTAAAAGATGCTCACAGTTAACCTGGTCAAAACAGGAGATGGGCAATGCAATTGACCTTGTGGTTTGAGTGCTGGTAATGTGCAAACAGCTTTTTACACCTCCAGCCAGCACGCTGTTGCCTAGCAACTGATGGCACTTCAGAGAATAAGGATTGGGCTGACCTTTTTGACTTTGCTGCTGTGGCATGGCATGAAGTAAAGGTGAGTGTCCTATCAGTTTTAGGCCTTAGAGGAGTGTGCTCATTTTCTGGAGCTTTGCACACTTGTTTGTATTTATGTGTTAAACATATGTGTTGTGCCAGGAATAAAATCTTTAATAAAATCTTTAATAAAATTATTACATCATCCTTTAAAATGTAAAATAATAAATAGAAGCTAAGGGGCCATGCTTTAATTAAAAATAACTAACTATTGAGTGGAGTATAGCAAATAATAATGCAAAGGTCTTTAGATTGCATGCAAATTTGTTTAATTTCTCATCCCAAAGCCAATATTCCTTTTTGTAATCACATAAAGAACAATGCAGAATAATTTACATATTTTATTATTTAAATAGCATTTATTCTTGTGCTGCATTCATAGATAATTCTCATTAAAGCAATTTAAAAGCAAGTCCTCAAAACTATATAATATAAACAATCATTCATTCATTCATCTTCTGTACCTGCCTATTACCTAATTTGGGGTCACATGGATATGCTGGAGCCTATCCCAGCTCTCTAAAGGGCAGAAGACGGAGGAGGGGTACACCCTGGACATGTCGACAGGCATCACAGGCCACACACTCATAATAACTTCTATGAAAAATAAAGCAGCAATAAACCTAAGGTACGTGTTCTTGTGGGAGAAAATAGAGTACCCAAATTAAACTCCACACCGGAAAGCGTCTACCTGGAAATTGAACCCGGGACCTCCTTGCCGTGAGGCAACAGTAAAAACCACTAAGCCACCATGCTGTCGCATGAACAATCATGATAAATATAAATAACTAAATGCTCATAGTGAATTATATCTTAGCAATTGATCTATTACTTTTTTGCATTAATTGTTCCAGGTGATCCAGCAACTACGCACTCACACTCTTCCAGCCTGGGCTCGACATAGGCTTTGGAATGAAACCAGGCAACTATGAGTAATCTTTCAGTGCCAATTCCAAGCCCGGATATAGAGGAGTTGCATCAGAAAGGGCATCTGGTGTAAATCCTCTGCCAAATTGAATATATATATATAAACCAGATAAGCCACTGTGCATCATTTTAACACAGAGCAGCTTAAAGAAATGGCAAAGATTTATCAGCTGCGACAAAATGGATTGTGTGTATAGTTCAATATTATTTGCAAAGGATTTTTAATGACAATACATTTTTATTGCATTTTAAGACCATTAAATATTTTTTCTTAGACAACCTTACTTTATTCTAATTGGATATGAATCAATTTGAAACAATAAATGTTTGATTTGATTCGAAAATGTATATATTATTATTTGCAAAGTTTACCTACATTTTAAAGATCTATGCATCATGTTTGTTTTCAACTATTATTGCGAGGTAACTATTATTCCATTAAATGACTGCCAAACAACCATAAGGATATTTACATTTATGGCATTGGTAAATGGCTTTATACAGATCAATTCTACAAAACTTCCTACAAAATCTTATTGTGTCTTTAATAAAAACATTAGTACAAGTTTACAGTGTCACATGAGTCTAACCTAAAATTCTGCTTGGATAAGCGAGAAAAAAAATCTGTTATGTCATATGGGTTTTTTTTTTGCTCTGCATTTTTGGCAAGTATAGGAAATGTGCTATTTAGAGCTTTTGCTTATCTTTGTTTTGTTAACTGATAGTGGTTAATAACACTTGGAAAGTGGAAATTGTAAGTTATGATTGGATGTTGTTTTCTAAAGGCATTAATCAGATTCATCCCCAGTCAGTTGACTTTGGCTTTCCATTTTCTAGACCATGTGCTCCATGTTTGTTTATGTTGCCTGTGTATTGTCTTATCAGTTCCCCTGTCTGGTCATAGTTTGATTATTTTCTTATTGTGTTCATGTTTGTTAAGATTGTCTGTATCTTGTTTTGTTGAATGTCAGGGTTAATGTTATGGTCCATGTTTTAAGGCATTAGTCAGTTGCATTTGTAGATCCTTATAATAGCTGAAAATTAGTCTTTCTAGCAGATAATATAAACATTTGTTATGCCCGATTACTAATTTTGCTGAATGATTTAACACACACACACATTCATTCATTCATTTATTTATTTATCTATACCCATCAATGTTTTACATTTTATTTACTGCAATTAAATTTGGTTATTTTGAGTAGTATTTCACATTCTAGGCTGACACAATTTCTTGCATTGATTTAACAATCTATAAAAATCCAACTCAGAATTTAAAAAACGGGAAATTCATTCATTTCTTCTTCTTCTTCTTCTTCTCCTTTCGGCTGCTCCCATTTAGGGGTCGCCACAACGAATCACTTGTCTCCACCTAGCCCTATTCTCTATATCCTTCTCACTCACACACACTAACTTTATGTCTTCATTTATCCCATCCATATACCTCCTCTTTGGTCTTCCCCTTTGCCTTC
>JAOTQW010000018.1:7770497-7788083 GCA_026260075.1 Sisor rabdophorus
GACCCCCGTGACCCCAGATTCGGGAATAAGCGGGTAAAGAAGATGAAATGAAATGTTCTGAGGTCTTTTTATTAAGTTCTGAGCTCGTTACGAGTGAAATGTGCTGAGTTTGTTTCCAGTAAAATTTTCTGAATGAAATGTTGTGAGGTCATTCCTGTTGAAATGTTCTGTGGTCGGGCCAAGTAAAATGTTCTGAGGTCGTTCCCAGTGGAATGTTCTGAGCTAGTTCTCAGTGGAATGTTCTGAGCTCGTTCTGAGGTGTTCTGAGTGAAATCTACCAAGTGAAATGTTCTGAGGTTGTTCAAAGTAAAATGTTCTGAGGTTGTTCCGAGTGAAATGTTCTGAGGTTGTTCCGAGTGAAATGTTCGGAGGTCGTTCTCAGTGAAATGTTCTGAGGTCGTTCCGAGTGAAATGTTCTGAGGTCGTTCCGAGTGAAATGTTCTGAGGTCGTTCCGAGTGAAATGTTTTGAGGTCGTTCCGAGTGAAATGTTTTGAGGTCGTTCCGAGTGAAATCTTTTGAGGTGGTTTCCAGTGAAATGTTCTGAGGTGGTTCCCAGTGAAATGTTCTGAGGTGGTTCCGAGTGAAATGTTCTGAGGTGGTTTCCAGTGAAATGTTCTGAGGTGGTTCCCAGTGAAATGTTCTGAGGTCGTACTTAATGACTTGTTTTGAGGTCGCTCCGATCCGTTTATTTTAGTTCTTATGTTTTTAATAGCTGGTCTACAATCATGTAATTCTGTTGATGCAAGAAATTCTGATGTAGGGCTGAAAGTGAATAAACACAATGAAAGTTTGTATTGTAGCAGTTTAAACAGTATTTCCATAGAAAGATAGAAAGAGAAAATCAGCAAATATGGTTGATGTGATCCAAACATCATGAAGAACTGAACACTTTGATGCTGACCGTAAATATTTGCCTGCTATTAAACTGATAGATAAGCAACAACTTTGTTCTCCAGACATCCGTTTATTCTAAAGGACAAATGAACGAGTACAAAAGCATGGATACTTTTAGAATTTATTTGTCAGTGGATGGGTCAATGACCTTGTTATAAAGAAGCTCAACAATAATAACCATTGTTGGTTTTACCCACGTGAGGAGCATTTCTCTATTGTCCCGTTGATTAATGTAGCAACATTCATTCAAACCTGCTACTCCTCTCTGTGTTAGCGTTACAGTTGTTTATTTTATTAGGTTAACCACTCATAGTCATAACCACTTATAAAAACCTAAACACAGCATATGCCAGTTACATTAACTTGACAAAGTGGTGACTGCACACACAAGCATGGATCATTTGCACAATAACTAGTCTCCCGCTGACCATAGATGCAGGTTTTTAATCACATTTCTATTTCCTAAAATGTTCCCTCAAAGAGCAACTTTAAAAGCTCTTCACCTTTTTTATCTCTTTTAATGGTTTGCACATATGTAAACTGTGCAGAACATATGAATTTCATGTCTCTGTTAGTGATTTCCTATTTTTAAAACTTACTTCTTGCCCTCCAAAGCTTCTTATGCAGCATTTGGAAGATTTGGCACATTTATCTCTTACTACACAATTAAGCTATTGGGGTTTAAGGGCTTTGCTCAGGGTCCCAGCAGTGGCAGCTTGGTGGTACTAATAATCAAACTCTGATCTTACAATTAACACCTGAACCAATACGCTAGCACGTCTACAATGTATATGTTTTGATTGTAAGCCATCTAGTTCCATATAGGAGTTCGTATATCCCATAAAATATTTTTTCATAAAAGCTGCTTTCACAACAATATTGATTTTTTCCACCTAAGTCCTTCAGTGTGGTCCATTTAAGATGTGCAGACATAACACAGTCGGTCTGGGTCTACCTAAGGGTTCGCCTAAAATCGATTTCAGAAAAAGGTAATTGACAGTCACCTCAGAGGGCCACATACACACTTACTCCTATGGGCAATTGAGAATCATCCATTCAACCTAATTGTACATGTTTTTGAAGAGACCGACTGCCTGGGAATTGAATCTTGCTGTGAGGTGACAGTGCTAACCCCTACGGCACCACACCGCTTTGTCCAAAATTACATAATTCCGTACTATATTATGTGTGAGAGTGACTATCCAGACAGGTAAAAAAGTGGTACTGCAAATCCATGGTATGCAAAACATTTCTGGATAATTTACTACTCCCACTCTTATGTTAAAGAACCTATGCAATGTAGGTATAGTATTCTACGAGGCCACAGAATTGACTTTTAAAAATGCTTCAATTAGCTTTAAATACGTAAACTAAATATTTTTTTCTTTGTAGATAAATTGCGCTTGTTTAACATTGTTGAAGATTATGGTGCTCTAAGTAGTATGTGACAAGTCAATGTTGAAATGGCGGATGAAGTACGCCCAAATTTCATTTCAGTTAAAATGATAATATCATGACCATTAAGAAGCAAAAAAAACGCACATCAGAAACCCTGTTGATAGTAAATCAGGTTTAAAGGCTTGCATTCCATTAAATATCTAGGTTGGTTAGATTGCTGTATCTCAAAGGAAGCATGTTAGCCTTTTTGTTAGTAGTTTTATAAAAGTAGAATTCTGGGCAGGAATTGTCACATGATGAAGTTAGGGGGAAAAGCCAAATTTAAGTGATATTTATCAGTAGAAACAGGGTGAATTGTGTAGTAGTAACTCAATTGTAGTTTAAATAATACAAATCAAAGTTAAATGCAGTTGTTGACTTTTAATGTGTCGGATAGTGTGAAGCTCATGTTATCTCACAATGTTTTATTTTTGTCAGAGGATTAATGTAAGAATTTAACTGAACACAGAGTTAAATTAGTTTCATGTGACTTGTTACTCAAACGTTTGCTCTTTGTGGAACTATTCTTTAGGAAAACAATAACTGGGTGTCTATAGTGTGTTACACCGATACTGTACGTGATGCATGAAAATAACTAGGAAAAAAATCAGGAGGTAGCGTTCCATAAAAGTATTTTATTTCTGGTATATTTCTTTTGGTAAACATTGAAGCTTTCTCCTCTGAGGGTTTCCAAATTAGACTAAAAATGAAGAAAATATTGCTAAATATTATATAAACTAATTTAAATTGTGTACATTTTGTACGATTCCTTTATCATACAATTACTAAGCCATTTCTTTTCAGAACATATACATGTATTTATTTTTAACCACAAAAGAGCCTGTGAGGTTTTGTTTTATATTCTGCTTGACATTTTTTTTTCCTTTGTGTTCTATCCCGGTGCCCACACCCCCAGGGGTCATTAATAGCATTGAAAGAAGCAGTGATCACCATCTCGAATACACTGTTCGCTTACATGAAAAAACACACATACACCCTCCCTGTTTTTCTCTGGTGCCACAATGAAAGCTTTTACCAAGCTTTACTGGTGACCTTTAGGCTGTCATGTTGTTTTAAACAGCGCTAAGCAGAGCAAGCTGTTGGACAGCAGTGAAAACACACACAGCAGGGATGAGCTAATCTGATAGACCCAGCTGTGCTTTACATGGCCACCGGGTCAAATTTCCAAGCAGTCGCCTTGGTCTGAAGTTTATGGACTGGTGCAATGGTCAAAGCGTTCGTGTCACAGTAAAGATTTTTTGGATGGTTTTCTTTAAAAGGCTGCAGAACACACCTGAAGAGTAACACTCCCTTTATGGTTCGCTGTGCTCTCGTGGTTGGGAAAGATGCAAATGACAATGGCATGGGCGTGAGACAGCGAATCCAACCCCAAGTTCAACATCTCTGACATTAGATACAAGTAAACTCTTTGTAAGTTCTTTAAATTCCTTGTCAAATAAATGTAAGTAAATAAAACATGACAGCGTAGTGGTTAAGGTGTTGGACTGCTTATTTGAAGATTAGGGTTCGATTTTACCACCAGCAAGTATTTTCATACAGGGTTTGTAAAATGATATTGAAATCTTTTGGTTACTGGGTTGTGGGCCTTCTTAAAGCTTGAGGGGTCCTTAGCTAAAGCTTGAGCTCAGGTTACTTACCGTACAATGCCGTCCCCATGGTCCATCTATCGAAATCCATGCTGGTAGGTGAATTAACTACAACTAAATTACCCCCTGGGAGTTTGTGTGAACAGCCAGTGTTTTGTAGAGAAATTAGAATTTATTTTTGCTTCCTATTATAATCCAGAAACATTAATGAATGTATCAGTTGTAATTACATTGTGTCTAAAGTTGACTTTTCTCTACGTTGGCTTGTTTTACTATTGTGTAACCCACCCTTGTTGGTCTGCTCTTTTGAGCAGTATAAGTTTCAGACTTCAGCTCACAGTGCTGCTTTGATCATGTGCTTGTAAACATTCCTCTTATTCTCATTGCAAAAACACCGTCTGGAATTCAGGCTTGATGGTTAGAAATAAGTCTATTGATGTACTGAGAACTTTTAAATGATGTTTCCTTAGATCAGCTCAAAAATATTTATGAGGCTGACTTCATAAAATACACAGTAATTATTAGTTTCGCCTACATGATCCAAGATTTAGATAGAGACATTACCTTAGATGCATTACACAGAAAGTAAAATCCCTCAATGGCATCCTACACCTGTGCACTTGTGTGTTTATCGGCAGTGGGAGTGTGTAGGTGTTGGAAGAACCTGATATCACCGTGTTAATCGGTTGAGCTGTAAAAAAAACGCTACACACATCTGTTGCTCTTTGCCAGCTTTGGGAGTCACCTGACTCATTCAGGGAAAGAATCTTTTTTTTTCCAAATTAACAAAATATTTGTTTTACAGTAGATTTTCCATAGTACGATCACTCGATTAAGAGCTGCTTAGAAAGTACTTATATCATATAGTACTTATATATAGATACTTATATCATGGTATATAATCTTATTATATAACGGAAAACTGTTTAATAACGGTGTCTGATGCTAGGAATTCACATTTAATTTATTAAACTTATTAAAACAAACAATTAATAACTTTTTAATTATAAATCTGGCAGTATATTTCCATTTACAACCCGATTGTTATGCATTTGCATAGTCTCTGCAATTAAAGAACATTTAGAAACATTGTTTTTAAAGCATTTTACAATCTTTTTGTACAATCTTTTACAAATTGTAGAGCCTCTCCTTATATTTTGTTGAGACTCTGAATCTCTAAGGCATTTCTTTATAGCTAATCATGTAATAAACTGTAAAAATGTTTTTGGTTTTTTTTCCAAACTTTGTTGCCCTGTGCAACTGAATTTGCTATGAGCTATTTTGCAAATAAAATTTTTAAATGATTTGTTATTTATGTTCTATTGTGAATAAAATATTGCTTTATGTGATTTGAAAGTCTTTAAGTTTGAATTTATCAAATTTTACAAATGTCCCAGTTTTTTTTTTCTAGTTTTAGAATTTTAGGTATCTGTCGGTATGTGGCTAAAATTTGACCGAATAGATCCGAAGTAAATGATGATTTTTAGAACCAAAGATGCAGTGGCCATCCAAGAAAAATTACTAAAGCAAATATAGGACTGTGCCAATTAAATGGTGTAATATCACATCACGATCAACTTTTTGTAGCTAATAATGATAACGTCTGGACATTTGAACTCCATATAGATTAAAACCCATTAATGTTCAACCATCTAACTGGTTGTGTACTGCATTCTATAAGTAAAATATATATGTTAAATATATATATATATATACTTTAGAATCTAAGTAAAAAACCTTTTACCATTGTTGAAGTAATTGTTTTTTTTGCCATTGTTGAAATACTCATTTATTAGCCTTTTAAAGAAATTACAAAAACCTAAGAGGCAAAGTGCATTTGTTTAAGTTTTAATTTAGCCTATGTTTTCTGCCAAAATCATTTGGTTTTCCCTAACCACTACTGTAATTGGGTGTTGGAATACATAGCTGTGTTTTTATTAGCTGGTACACAAATTCACTATGCTTGAATGTTCATAATATTTACAGTTTTTCTTTAGTTTAGCACTTAATATAGTGCCAAATGTTTTTGTCCCAAAGCCACCACATAAAATGCAAAAGCAGGATGATGTTTACAAACATGTTAATTTATTTCTTTATTTTTGTTTGTTTATTGTTTATGATGTTTTTCAGCTGTTTTTTTTATTTTTTAAGAAATCAGGTAGAAACTTGTGGCTTTGAATCATATGGCCAGACAGAAACTCAAACTCACAAAGTGACACAGAATGAAACAGCACTCATCTGTTGTTTCCATGGAAAACTTTTTTTTCGCCTGGATGCTTCTAAACAGGCAGACTGAGCCTTTGAAACCAGACAAGTTTTTTCAGTCCAGATTATTAAGGAAATTGGCTTGCAATTGTGTCAGAGTAAACTTTCTACTCAACCTTCAAACGCATCTGTTATGCTGAAAGGCGGGTCACAAATAGCTCCTGACCAAGCGTGTTGTGGGCGGGTCCTCTCTGTGGGGGGGGGGGGTTCTTTCTTTGACTTGTGCGACTGCATTTTAATCCCTCTTTGATTGCAGCGTAAGAGAACATGCTGGGTTGATTATGAACCCAGGATTCATGCTGCTTGAACAGCGTTTTAATTATAGTAGCCTGCTTTAAGAGAATACCGGTAAACATGACTAGCTGGGATTCATTGTCATGGGAGGGTTGCGGTTGATTAAGTGTTTGATTGTGTTGAATATTGCAGATACATAAACCTGGAGGAGGTACAGCTCTAAGTGTACAGAGCTGACTGATTACTCTGATTTATCTCTACAGGGGTGGTGTTGACTGAGATCTCTGAAGCACACAGGAAGGTGCTTCTTGAGCTGGAAGAAAACGTAAGTCTTTCCTTATAAACGTCACATAATTGTTCCATTGGTTTATTATTATTGCGGATTGGGACCATTTACACTTCCCTACAGATGCAGGGAGTGTGAATTTGTTCTTCATAGTGTTCAAAAACACACCCACATTACAGTTAGTTTTCTAAATTTCCTCAATTATTCCTTTCCGTCAACGTGACGTTCAGATTCTGGTTACGATAACCTCATAAGGAAAGCTAAACAAAAGCAGGTTTGGGGAATAAGTGCATATGCTCAGATTGTGATGTTTAGCAAACAGGTTTGAACATGCCTAGTGCTACAGCTGTGACCAGTTCTGCTGAAGGAGTGGCACACTACGTTAATGCAACCCCAATGCATTCTGCTGGCTCACCTGTCCCGAGTGGGGAAGGTTAATTAAAATTGCCCACAAACATATAAACAACATTTGGTGTTTAAACTCGGACAGCATTTGCTCATTTATATACAAAGCAGGCAAAGCATAATTTCTTTTTTTTAATATTTAAGACGAATAACATGCCCTTAGGGTAATAATAATGAAAGTGTTCCTGTTTGATATAGTATATATGCCACCGCATTCCCATTTTAATTTATAGTAGTGCAGTGATTAGCAGTGTTGAACTGTTAATTGTAAACATCCGGGTTCCATTCCCAGCACAACCAAGCTGCAATGAATGGGCCTTTGAACAAGGCCCGTAACCACCAAATTGTTCTGTTATAAAAAATACATATGAATTCGCTCTGGATAAGGGCGTCTGGCAAACGCCCTAAATGTATATTTAATAGTGTTGGAAAGCTGACAGTGCCAGGCTTTATTACCAAGTTGACATTCATGTATTCATTCATCTTCTATATTCACTTATTCCCGAACTTGGGGTCACGGGGGTCTGCTGGAGCCTATCCCAGCGCCACATAAAAACAACCACGCACTCACAGCGCTGGGAGAAAACTCGAATTTGAATTTGTGCCTAATACCATAAAACAATTAATGTGTGTTTACTTTGTAAGCTATATTAAAGGTATGAAAGGGTAACAGACTCAAGCTTCAAAACAGTGTAAACAGTCTTTAATAGCAATATTAACCCTCTGGAGAGTTAAAGAAAAGTAAGATTACCATTAGTCATGTTTTAAACCTGTTTCAAAAAGAATCCTTAATTTAAAATTTATAGATTGTTTGACAAATAGGAAGCCATTGCTATAATATATGCACATATAATATATACACATATAAGCTATAAAGTAGGTTATAATGGAGCCAAAATGTTCTACTCTATATTGTGGTTTAAGGCTGCACAATATATCAAAATTATTGCATTTATTGCAATAAATAAGAACTTGAAATTATAATGTTTGTTAAAAGTTTTAGGTCGATTCAGTATAATATTTAGCATGCGGATGTTAATTTTGAATATGCGTGTGCATGCTTTGAAGCAAGACCATCAGCAAGCTTTCATTTTCAGTGAAGCTTTCCTAGCAAGCTAATCTTGATAAGCCCGAGGCACCCGCAGCTGCCCGAAAAAATATAACAGTATTCAGGTTTTAAACGAAATGATAATGTGCAGACTGAAGTGCTATGTAGACCATGTAAATCTGGATTGGCAGTGTAAAGGAAAAACACTACAAATCTTTACAGTCACCTCAAAACCGAAACGTGGTATTTGTGGTACAAAATATCTGATCGCATATAGAGAATATTGCATTATTCAGCATGCTATTGCATATCGCATATCTGCTGTATTGTGCAGTACCACTGCTGAACAAGATCTGTTTTGACATCAATGTCTGTTTGTTAATTTATGCATGTATGTGATAGGTAAATGATGCACAGGTCCAAATTGCAATCAAATCCAGGCTTGCATCACCTTCTGTCGTAATCCAACATTAGAAAAACAGTGCATTAGCTTTATTTTTAAGTTCCAAACCATGTCAGTATAAACGTTTGGGTTTTTTTGGTTTTTTGTTTTTTTGCTGCATGAAGACATAATTCGATGCAGGATTTTCTGAAAGTCTGAAATTAAAAAATTTAAAATCTGCTGATTATATTGGATCTGACTATATTGTTGACACACACAAGTGTAGGTAACCGTAATCTAATCATAACAGTTAACGTTTATTACCAGGACACCAATCCACGATGTCGGTTCCAATAAGGGGTCAAAAACAGGACACAATGTGAGGCTGTCTCAATTTATTGAATGGCCGTATGATTGCAGTTATTTGATATAATGTCCCACAATACAACTGCACAAAGCATAAACAAATTTTTGTTGCTTAAATAAGAGAGATTTTCTTAAATACTATCTATCTATAATAAAGTATTTAGAGTGTAGCGTCAATGATGAACATATATTTCTATAGAGTGAGCGAAGAGCAGGGAAAATAAAAATCTGTATCAGATTGATTAGAAAATGAGCCCAGAACAAAAATTCTTGCTGGCAGCGTAGTGGTTAGTATGGTGACCTCACAGTAAGACGGTCCCTGGTTCGATTCCCTGGGCAAGGTCTTTCTGTGGAGAGTTTGCATCTTCTTCCCACATTTGCACGACTTTACTCCAAATACTCAGGTTTCCTTTCACAGTTTAAAAACTTATACATTAGGTACATTAGTGATTCTAAATTGCCTTTAGGAGTGCATGTGGTTGCTTGTCTAACTGTGGCCCTGTGACAGACTGATGACCTGTCCATAGTGTACCCCTGCCTCTCGCCCTGTGTGCGCCCAGCAGACCCCGTGACCCTGAGTTAGGGAATAAGCGAGTATAGAAGATGAATGAATGATACTGTTTTATCATATATGCAAACCAGACTTTCTGACACCACCAACTAGGCTGGAATCTGATGTTAAAACTTTTTTAGAAACGTGTAAGCAAGCAAATGTTCCAAATAAAGTGTACAGTGAGGTTAATGAATTCTGTATGCTGGCACTACTCTGCTTCTCAGATACACATGGATTTGACCTGATAAACGGAATATAACTGATAGTTCTGTACCTTCCATTTTATATTGCTCTGATATATTAACTCGTACATGAAAACACAATTTTGTCTTGTATTCTATATAATGTGTTTATATAATGTAAAATCAGAATAAGATAAGATCCCTTACCTCCTGGTTCCTGTTTTTTACTTGTTTTACATAGTAACCAAACTAAATGGAATCTGCTAACAAACAAACTTTCAAAGATTTTTTAATAGAATGTCTTTATGAATAAAATTATCAATATAAAAAATGTAGTGGAAAAATAAAGTAGTGGCCAAAATGATTTTTCAGATGCAAAAATTATTTTTTAAATTTTCATCTTGCTGTAGTGTGTCAATAGAAAATCATTTTACATTTTCAAACTTCAAATTTTAATTGTCACATATGTAATTACACACAGTACATACATATATGATTTGTCTGTCAAAAAAATTAATTATCAAATAAAATTAAATAAAACAATAAAAATGCACTGTGTATTGTATATAGCTTATTGGGATTGTTTGTTTGACAGCAGACACAGAGGTCTGATCTCATCCTCATGTCTAAAATAAAAAAACTGGAACAGACGCAGAGATGCTTTAAGAGACCGACCTTCCAAATTACAGTACTGTTAGGGAACTTTGGTAAGAATGCTGGATACTGTCAAAATAATGTCATTGTTAGATTTTCTTCATCGATTAACATCTATAACTTAAGAGGCGCTTTTGCCCCTTGGTGCACACGCGCATCACGCTTCAGGTAGTTTTGCAGGTCAGTGTCTTGAAGAATCTTGGAAAGGTTGCCACACTTCCTCTGGATTTAGTTTCTCTAAGGTTGTTTCTTTATGTCGTTCTAGGCAGACTAGATGACAATACGATGTCACTGAACTATTAATAACAAAAATGTAAATTACTAATACTTTTTACTGACACACTACAGCAAAAGATAGGAAAAAAACTATATTTTAACAAGCTTAAAAAACTAGGGTTCCGATCATTTTGGTCACTGGTTTACTGTAGGAACTTTGTGGGACCTCTTTTTTTTCTTGATTTTCAAATGGAAATCACATTTTATTGATGACATTTACTAAAGCCAGGTTTGATATGTATGTAATTTTTTTTTTAGGGCTTCTATTAATAAGCACTTTTGCTTCTATAACATCAGCCAAGGCCAGATCAGTTTTACTTAATTTCGTGCCTAACACAATCCCTGTGTAAATGCAATTCTTTATGAAAAACCCTTGCACGTTATCGTTTCTGCTTCCCTTAACAGTTTAGACGCTTCCATCGGGACATTATTGCCGAGTTGGATAAGAAGACAGACATGGACGTGAAATACATGACTGTGAGTGTTAATATTAACTTCAGTGAGCCTCTGTTTGAAAGGAAAAACCAATCAAAACTCAAATTTTGCACTTCAGACACTTTGTCTGAATTGTATTTTTTAATCTTATCTACTTATAAACAAAGCGTCTCTGCCTGTCAAGCACTTTAGACTCAGATAAAGGCCCACCAATGATGGTCTTCTTCACCCATAGGCCACGTTCAAGAAGTATCAGGTGGAGCACAAGATGAAGCAGGACTCTCTGGAGAGATCTCACGCGGATTTGAAAAAGCTGAGAAGGAAAAGCCAAGGAAAAAATGCGCTGAAGTATGAAAGCAAAGAGAATGAGGTGAGAGATCTCGAACACCACTGCCATGTTCAATCCTCTGTCTCTGGGTTTATAGCTTATGTTTACGAAATGCAAATATGCACCCTAGATTACAACTCTACTTGCACACACTTGTTCTTTTGATTTATTCATACATTGATTCATACATTCAATGATGTCATACAGCATTTTGCAATAAATTCTACTTTCCAAATCCCATTTTTCCTATAACATGTAACAGATTAGAGAGCATTATTCTTAGGAATGTTGTGAACCCGGAACATTTTTTTTTTTATGTTATGTTAATGGCCCATAGTGCAAGTGCATAGAGCATGAAGCAATTCATATGTTAATAACTAACAATACTCCCTATAATATTATATATACAAAATAAATGTTGATAAGGCATAATTTTTTTCCACGGAGCGAACGTAGAAGAGTAAATTAGGAGGAATTGCGGAGTGAGCAAAGAGCGGGAAATGAAGATCCAGAGGGGAGCTAGAGTCGAGAAATTATAAAATGATTTGGTGACTATGAATGGTACAAAACTTGCAGTGGGGTGAAAAATGCGATTACTACAAATATGAACTATCAAAATGAATAGAAAAAATTCTGATACGCATTTTTTTCTTGCCTGGTTGATTTTGTTTGAAAGGTCAGTACATCCAGGAACTAGCTAAACATTAGCTGTTGATATTTATATATTCAATCCAATGCTGTCATGTAGCTGTGTCATTCATGTCTGTCATTTTTGTGTAGCCAAGGTGCCGTAGTGAAGTTAAGGAAGTGGGGTGCTGCTGTGCTCCAGGGAGCAGGGTTCGAATTTGACTCTGGCTCTTTCCAGTTCCATCTCTCTCTCCTTTTCTACCATTTCAAAAAAAATTTAAATGCCCCAAAAATATATTTTAAAAATGGCAACACACCAACACATTTATTTCTCTTTTGGATGAAACTTTTTATCACATAGTATCAATAACCAATTCTAAATATATTTAGCAACAATAAATTCACAAGTAGATCATGTAAGTGGAAGAAGCCCCACTTCAACTAGAACGGGGTTTGTGTGTCTCTCACAGTGTCTGAGATTCTCTTCCCTGGTGACATTTACGTGACCATAGCAACCAGCTTCAGCATTTATCCGTTAATCATAGAGAGTCTCGAATGATAAACGTGAAGCTTTTTGTGTAAGACTTTCCCACCTGTTCCTGCTATAAGCAGTAATTTTGATTCTCTGAGAGCAGGTACCACGAATGATTTCAAATGATTTTTTAAAATTTAACCTACAACAGAACAGGCTGGTGTAAAATTCTGTAGCTATTTCAAGAACCTTTAGGAGGATACGGCTGGCCTGGCTGTTCTGTTATTGACAGTGTGCATTTTTGTCTGTATGTGTATGTGCGAAAGAGCGTGTGTATTTGCCGCTCGGCTCACATGCCCTGGCACCTCCCGGAGAAATACAGTTTGTTTGGCATTGCTGTGTTTGCACAGGGATGAGACATGGCTGGCTTAACGTTTTGGCATTCCAAGAAGGAAGTATATAGATAAAAAGGAAGCAGTCAGACCTCATAATTCAATTTTTTGCCGGTGCCTCCAGAACAATATAATAAATAGGGACATTTTTAGATAAAATTCACACATTAGGATATGGGAGGAAACCATGACTAAGCAGAAATAACACAACCTGCCTTTGTCTGGTGGAAGCAGTTATGTGTCAGAATGATTTCTAGCCAGGAACGGAAACTATTTCACATGTCCCCGCAAAATAAATTTGCGTCATATTGGGTGATCATGTCTCATCTGTCTACAGGTTGTAATGGAGAAAATGAGTTAGAAGGTAAGAGAAGATTGAATCATTAAAACAATAATACTAGGTATTGGTGGTGGATGGCCTATATGTAATTTAACAATGAGAATAAATATATCCGTGTTGAGTCTGTTAGTCAGTGATGTGTACACACCCGGTCATTCTCTGCATTTCATAAATCATACTTTGTCTATGTGAATTATATCATTTTGATTAACCACCCATAACAATTTGTCATTATTAAAATAATTAGAAGTACAAGTATATTATCCCAGCTTAGACACCGGACATCAATTAATTCTGTCTACCATTCTTGTCTCATGTCAAAGCCACCCTTCCTGACGCAAAAGATAACAGCAACTCAATATTATGAATTCTTTTCCTTTACAAAGGCAAGAGAAAGGAGATGACACTCTCTGATTGGTCCCTTTGGGGTTGACAATGAATTGGTCTCATGTGGGCCATTTTATTTTTCTTTACAATGGTCTGTTTTCACTGAATGCCAAGAAAGGACACTAGACTTATGAGCCAGCTGATAAGCATTATCTTTTTCCGTTATCAGTGTTTGGAGACCCTCACGCACCGCCAGATGGAGATGCAGAAGTTTATTGCAGACGGCTGCAGGGAGGCTTTGCTGGAGGAGAAGAGAAGGTTCTGCTTCCTGGTAGACAAACACTGCAGTTTTTCCTACCAGCTAGCAACTTTTCATGAAAAGGTTTGTTGCTTTAATCAGATTATTTTAATGTTCATTCATTTATTCATTCATCTTTTATACCTGATTATTTCCTAATTCGGGGTCACAGGGGTCTGCTGGAGCCTATCCCAAAGGCAGGAGTACAACCTGGACAGATCGTCAGTCCATTGCAAGGCCATGTCCTGTTTAGTTTATTGTTTAATATATGAAGCCATAGCTAAGAGTACATCAAGTATATTAGAAACAGAATAAGGACCAATTCAATTGTAATAGATCTTTCAAATGAATTAATCAGCTATTTAAATGAATTAATTTAACTATCAACTTAAGTATTAATCATCTTTATAACCTTGCAATTCCCGTTTTGCACGTTTTAACATTTTCCTCTTCCAATACACTTGATTAAGCTAATCCACTAATTAGCAGTACTTTGTAAGTAGGAGCAGGCATATTAAGTTGTGCTTACACTGTGTGAATTTTAATAGTCTTATTTGATTTTTGGCTTGTTAGACTGTATAAACATAATCTTAATGTCACAATGTAGGAACTCGGTTGTCATAATGTCCAACTATACTGAATTAAATAAATTGCCCAGTTGTATAAAAGAGATAAATATAAGTCACTCTGGATAAGAGCGTCTGGCAAATGCTGTAACACGCTCTGTAAAGCTCTGAATGGTTAGCTAGCGTCAAACAAAAACTGTTGCAACAATTTTGCTTATGGCGCTCAAGTTTCATTCCTTGCTGTACTGTTTAACGGACTCTTTTCCACACTAGACACTAGACTGATTGGTTTGGTGCTTCTATTAGGTCTTGGCTTGAGGATTATCATAGAAAAAATCAAAAAATAAGTAAATAAGTATCTAAAATCTAAAATGTCTATACGATTTTCATTGACACTATCAAAGACAACCAATTTTAGCGTAGGATTATAGGAACCATTTAGAATTTCAGTTGTAATAGCTTTAAAGTAGAAAGATACTATAACAGTAATTGTTCCAGAACTTTGCTATGCAACATTAAATACAATTTAAGGGGTAGATTAGTTTTCAAGTTGTTGGAGCACTGATGGGTATATTTGAAAGGGGGTTGACTGGTGACCTGTCCCTATGTGCACTGATATAAGTTTCAGCAGACCCCCAAGAACAAGCGGGTTAGAAGATGACTCTGAATGATTAAATGACTATACTGTGTATTCACTTTACAGGCAAAGGATATATTAACAGACCAGGTACCCAACTGGCAAGACAAATGTACTGATATTAGCAACGTTCCAAACAGTGTGATGTCAATGATAGAAGGGCTGCGCACCCCAGTGTCCATAACCCCTCAGGCCTCCCCAGCAGTAAAGCGCCACAGCAGGGTAGGTGTCTCACAGACTAAAAAACAGAAGGTACATGTTTGAGACATTTAATTGTAGTATGTGGTTTTTGTGTGTGTGTGTGGTAGACATACCTTTATTGTTATGCCATCTGTATTTAACAGAATATTAGTAATAAATAATTAAAGATTTTGGCCAGTATTGATGCCATATCCATGCTTTATTCCATGCTTGTTTTTTAACAGAACAATTCTGATGCAATGATTCCACCACCTGCACCACCATTAAAAGCACAAACAAGCCCACTAGTAAGCATGTTTAACCAAGACACAGCAAAGCAAGAGACTGTGACTGGTAAGGCGTAGTCTGACTAATACTGCACTGATGTTAATCTACGTTAAAAAAGAAGTTTCTAAACTCCCATATACAAGCAGGATCAGCATCATCATTGGATTTCTTGTATCTATATAATCAGCAGATAATAGTTATGATGGGAGTCAAATGGTTAGGTCCATTTCAATGGCTGCCGGGCTAAACAATGTGATCCAGAGGCCACGCGTCAAGACTATCTTCCCTCATAAATCTGGCAATAACAGCACCTTGCTGAGCTTCGATGAGGGTGACTTTATCATCCTGCTTATTCCTGATGAGAGAGACGGCTGGCTTTATGGAGAACTGGAAAAGACCAAACAGTAAGACATAATACAAATTTACTGCTGATATTTAATTGTCTTTACTTTAGTTGGATTTAAAAATTTGACCATTATAACACAGGTTTCAGTACTGCACTTAAGGCAAGTTATGTATGTAACTATGGTTATACGAATGTCTGATAACCATCTTGGACTGTGTTGAACATTTGGACACTGTGCATATTGCAGGATGAAACAGTCATTAATGACACAATGTTTACAATAAATAATGCTTGATAGAGGAAAACTTCCCAAGATTAAAAAAAATCCCCAGTCATGTTCTTTGCACTATTTATTGCACCTTAATTCTTTGCTGGTGGCCGTCATTAACATTAGGGTAAAGTATATTAACCATGGCATGAAAAAGCGGTGTAGGTGCTCAGAGGAGATCCTTTGCCTTTTACTTCTCTTTTCGGCTGTTCCGCTTCAGCTGTCTCCTATCCAAATCTTATATATATATCCATGTACCTGCTCCATTTCCAACATCGTTCTACTAATATTTCCACATTTTCCAACCATCTCAATGTGTCCTGTTTAACTTTTCCCTGAGGCGTTTAACAAGAGCCATACCTCCGACATGCTGTTATTTTAAAAATTATCAAACACCCAAACCAAACATTTGGAATATTAGACAAATTCAGGAAATAGCATGCTACAAAATCTGTGGATAGTTTAGAGATAAGCACAGACTTATCTAAAGTAGAAAAGTGAATTATTACTGTATGACTATGGACTTGAGAACACTGGGTGACTAAGTAACTGTGCTAAAAGATTTTCCCATGCAAAAGGTGCAACTGGAGGTTATGAGATGTACCACTGCTATTAATAGTTATTTACTGTGATTGCAATCCTGGAAGAATAGTAGCACCTAATCTCTTTCTGTAATAAGCAAATAGGCGGCGTAGTGGTTAGCACGGTCGCCTCACATCAAGAAGGTCCTGGTTTCGATTTCCGGGCAGGGGTTCTCCGGGTTCCCTTCCAGAGTCCAAATACATGTACATTAGGTTAATTGGTGACTTTAAATCGCCCATAGGAGTGAATATGAGTGTGATTGATTGTTCATTCATGTCTGGCCCTGCAATAAACTGGCGACCTGTCCAGGGTGGACCCCTGCCTCTTGCCCAATGTGTGCTGGGGTAGGCTCCAGAAGACCCCTTTGACTCACAGTTAGGGAATAAGCGGGTATAAAATATGAATAAATGAACAAATGGCAAATGTACACGAGTGTGATGGGCTAGGGATCAGTCTCACTAAAATAAATTCAAAAATAATATAAAAATAATATGAATGATCCTATGTTGGTCGGTTGCTCTTGAAATGTAAATGTTCTCAAGTGTTTGATAGCACTATATAGGGAAAACTATAATGTGGATTTATCATTTTTGATTTCAACACCCAATATCTTCATTGTGTAGAAAAAGAAAAACAACCGTCTTTGTCTTCTATGTTCCAATACTTTTGTAGAGGTATCATTTGGATGCAGTAGTTGGTTGACTACAAACTTTCAGCTATATAGTATGAAGTCTTGCTGAAAGATTCCCTTACAAGTGTTAAACTCTTGGTCAAGCGGGTGACAGCTTTTCAATGGGCTAACCTTTAACTTCCTGGTTTATTTAATCAGATGACAACAGTCGTACACTCACCGGACATTTCATTTCATCTTCTTTACCCGCTTATTCCTGAACTTTCCGGGGTCACGGGG
>JAOTQW010000018.1:7796936-7815300 GCA_026260075.1 Sisor rabdophorus
AAAATGTTCCCCCCCCCCCCCACCCCTACCCCCCAACAAAAAATAAATAAAAATAAAGCCCTGGTTAACTTACTGCATGAACACACCGGAAAAACCTAGAAAAACACCCATGACAAACATAATAGGACATCATATAAAAAACATTGACATCATTAGTGAATAAAGTAAATAAAATTTGTGTTCTTTAACATTTATAATCTACTAAACTGTTGTTTTGTTTTTTTCCTTTAAGTATCTGTATGCTGTAATAAGAGAAGTCACAGCTCTGGTTTCAGTTTCCTGGGAGTCGATGTATGGTTTGTCTATCTACACAGCTGAGAGGACAAGGCAGAGATGGCCTATTCTACTGACAACCCATTCCGAGCAAGACATGAAGCGCTGGGTAATTCAGCCAAGCATTTGCACTTCATGCACTCATTTGTACTTGGGTTGTACACTATAACTATATCACTATAATTACTAGTGCTAACTTTTGTAACTAAAATACTGATACAGCTAACTATCATAACTAAAATACAGATACAGCTATCTATCGTAACTAAAATACTGATATAGTTAACTGTAGTAGATAAAAAAACGATACAGCTAACGAACCTCACTAAAATACTGATACAGCTAACTATCATAACTAAAATATTGGTACAGCTAGCTATCATAACTAAAATACAGATACAGCTAACTATCGTTACTAAAATACTGATATAGTCAACTATAGTAAATAAAAATACAGGTACAGCTAACTATAGTCACTAAATTACTGATATAGTCAACTATAGTAAATAAAAATACAGATACAGCTAACTACCGTCACTAAAATACTGATATAGTCAACTATAGTAAATAGAAAATACAGATACAGCTAACTATTGTCACTAAAATACTGATATAGTCAACTATAGTAAATAAAAATACAGATACAGCTAACTATCGTAACTAAAATACTGATACTGCTAACTATCATAACTAAAATACCGATACTGCTAACTATTGTATTTAAAATAGTGGTACAGCTAACTATCATAACTAAAATACTGATTAGGCTAACTATTGTAACTAATATACAGATACAGCTAACTATCCTAACTAAAATATTGGTACAGCTAACTATCATGATATTCTTCAGTGTGTTGATATTTATCAGTCATTTAATCATTATCTCAGTAGCAAGCATATCAATTCCTTATATTTTTAGCTATTTTTTGGTATATATATCGTGATATGTATCCGATCGTCACGCCCTTGCCAAATCCACAGCCCTAATAATTACATACAGTAGACACTTGTAATGATTTTTAATCCAAGTATCCATCATCAATAGGCGGAGAATAGATTCCCATTTAAATTTGGTTCCTCTCCAGTTGCTCCCCCCATCTCAGAGTGTTATCCCTGAAGTGTTGCCTCTGGGATCTATATCTGGATTTCTGCTTTGCGACAGCATCTATTATTAGCATTACATCCAGTTAAAATTTATTTGAATTAAATTTAGTTTCTCCAAGGCTCTATTTACACTGTAAATGCTGCCTGTCTCATAGTCCTAGTTGGAGTAAATAGCTAGTAATAAATCATCTATTATCTGGAGATTCTGACATTAGTAAGATTTCTATGATTTTTCCTACAGCTGTCTCTGCTGAATGAGTCTTGCAATGCGTCCAGAGCTCTTCGAGGCCCTCTGTCTAAACAAGCCATCTGGGCTGTTACTACCAGAGGGGATATCATGGTGCACGAGCCTTCACCCTGCTTAGAGGCTTCAGCTCAGTATTTTCCTTGTGAACAGATGTAAGACCTGCTGTTATATTTATCCTTTTTTTATTTTTCTGGCCTTGTGAAGTTGCTTGCTGCATGTTTACAACCCAACTGTGCCTCTCCTTAAACTAATCATTTGTCTGAATATCGTTTTATTTATTTTCCATATATGAACTTGCTTGGCATGGCGTGATGGTGATAGTGCTTGTGTATGTATTTGTGTATGTATGTGTATGTGTATATGGGCTCAGGTTTTGGCGTCAGGTCCCTGGCCACCTGCATTCGGTGGAGTCTAACAGTTTGGGTGTGGTTTGGGGCATCGGCTATGACTGCACCGCCTGGATCTACACCACCATCAGCCATGGTGAAAATCCAGTTCAGGGTAAAACTTGAAGATACACTATGCCTGATAGTCTTCAGCTCTGCTTGTTCTTGCATCAGTGTGTCGCTTTTTCAATGGGGAAGTGTTAGATAATTGTTGGACTGCTGATCAAAGAATTGTGCATCTGATTCCCAGGACCACCATGCAGCCACCAATGGGCCACTGAGCAAGGCCCTTAATTTTTAACTGCTCAGATGGAAGAAAATATATCAGTTTTTATTAAATGAGGTCTTCTTTCAAATGCCAGAAAGTACAAGTAAATATAGGAGGGATGTAAAAACCATAACCACTGTCTTAGTGTCCTAGCAATGGTTAACATGTAAATATTATTTATATTATACCAGAAGACAATGTGAATCAGCAAGCACAGACTGATATCAGGAACGTTTACATCTATGAGAACCAGCGCTGGAACCCTGTCACAGGATACACAAATAAGTCAGTCACCACATTGTTGTGATTTTTTTTCTAGCCTGTTTCCTATTGCTGATTAACTCTCCTCTATCTCCTTGACTTCTCAGGGGTCTGCCTACCGACCGCTACATGTGGAGTGATGCCCACGGACTAAAGGAGTGCACCAAGGAGAGCACCAACCCCCCTTCCCCAGAGTGGAAATGGGTTGGTCCACACATTGTTGTTACTATGCACATCTCCACTCCACTCTTAATGCACCATTTCTTTAGTCTTATAGCATGTGGTGATCCTCCTTTGATGAAATACGTGTCAGTAAGGACGGTGGTGCCTAACATGGTTAAGGTGCTCGGTTGTTGGTTTTAGGAAGCCAAGCATAACCAAAGTGCTGGTTCAAAATCCAAACCAAATACATCATTTTTATAAGTTAAATTAGTGTCTTTCATCCGAGGTGGCAGCGACTATTCTCCCAGTGGGCTTTAAGACAACATCAGGCGGGCTTTGGAAATCTGCTGGTAAATTTGAATAAATGAACAAGTTTGTAATGAGGTGAAGCTAAAGACAAAATTACACTAGTCTAACATGGATTATCTTTGGTAGATTTTTGTTATGCTCATATGCCTCTACCCTTGTTAACTTCTTTAATTTTAATGAATATTTTTTATCATGATTTTAATGTCTATTGTAACTAAAACATTGTTACAGCTAACTATCGTAACTAAAATATTGGTAGAGCTAACTAATGTAACTAAAATACTGGTACTGCTAACTATTGTAACTAACAAACTAATACAGGTAACTAATGTAACTAAAATACTGGTAGAGCTAACTATCATAACATTTTTTTTAATTCTAATAATACAAAAACTATCACCGATAACAAATAGGGAGTCTGATGGTGTTTAACACAAAGACATCAAGGCTGTTTGCATGGGTTGGGGATGAGGCCACTTTGGAAATATCATTAATAATTGAAAAAGTTTTTTTAATTATTATTATTTAAAACCCCCAAAACCAGTGCAAACAAGACTCTACTCTAGAATAGTTTTACAGTTGCACTTAATAGCAGGATCTGGAGCTGGATCTTATTTGGTCGTGCTAAACTATAAAACACCTGATACAGATAGAGGTTTGCTGAAGGTTTATCAGGTAGCTGGATTCTTAGCCCACCTGATACAGATAGAGTCTCTCTCTCTTTCTCTCTCTCTCTCTCACCTCTCCAGGTGACAGACTGGATTATTGACTATAGCTCTCCAGGAGGCACAGATAAAGAGGGCTGGCAATATGCTGCAGATTTCACAGTGTAAGTCGTCCCCTATGAGCACTCAATTTCAAGGCGCTATAAAACATCATCTCACTAATCCAAACTGTATTTCATGTGACATTTCTATACAGGACATTTCACGGTTATAAGACCATGAAGGATTTTGTTAGAAGAAGAAGATGGGTCAGGTACAATCTGCAATAAGATCTATTTGTATATATGATATAGAATAATATTGAAAAACCTCTAATTAGATACTAGTAAATAGGAAGAGGTCATTATAATGATAAGAGATAATGTTAAATGGTTACTGGTTTATTATTGAATGTTGCCCTTTTAGAAAAGCTTGTCATTTAGCATCATTTGCCACAGGAAATGTAAAATAACTTTGACCGGACCCTGGCAAAAAGTCCCACCCATCCCTCTTATTGATGTCACCATCCTGCCATGTCTGGTGCAGAGCAGCTTGAAGCAGGTTGCCTTGTGGGCCATAAGCGACAAAGGAGACATCTTGTGCCGACTCGGAGTCACCACAGAGAACCCAGCTGTAAGAAACGGGTTAATACAGTTCATAGACAGGACATCTCATACAGACAAAAGTTTAATTTTCACATACTGCATACTATCCTTATTCATCAGTTCATCATTGCTGTGTGTTATATTGTGACAGGGGTTTTGAGTGAACGTGTGCAAAGTTCCATTCATGTGTTACTCCAAATTCATCCCATACCTTATATGCTTATTGTAATATAGAAAAGCTGTTTAGAAGGAGTCTCTATGCATTGTAGGGCAGCTCTTGGCTCCATGTGGGGACAGATCAGCCCTTTAAGTCCATATCTATTGGAGGAGGACACCAGGTGTGGGCAATCGCCCGAGACGGAGCAGTCTTCTACCGTGGCTCAGTTTCAGCCCAGAACCCTGCAGGTGAGAGGTGTAGCAAGTCCAAGAAATGACTAAATACTACAAATCACAAACAGAATATGAAGTTATTTGGGTATTTAGTTATTAGTTATCCTCCAACTTACTTCTTAGATATTGTTCAGCCATGAGTCGCAGCAGAGTAGATTCTCTCAACCTCCAAATCAGTAGCTCAATGGCTTACCCACTCAGCCACCAATACCATGACAAAAACGGGGTGGCCTAGTGGTTAAAGTGTTGGGCTCGATTCTCAGCACCACCAAGCCACCACTGTGGGCTCCTGAGCAAGGTCCCTTAAGCCCCAATTGCTCAGTTGTAAGTCTGCCAAATGATGTAAATGAGGCCTGGTGGTGAAGGATTGACTGTATTTATTTAACATGGTAATCCAGTCATTTGGCGGGGGCAGTTTGAGTGCTTTGCCTCTAACCCTGTCTTAAGACAGTAGCAAAACTCACTATGGCTCAAGGTGTGTTTAGTATATAGAATGGTAAATCTTTGTAATTTCTAGATATGGCCTCCTTTTAATTCGACTTTGACACACACCCATTTTCCAACCTTTCAGCTGCACAAGCTATTAGTCCAATACTTTGTAGGCTCAACCACATCAAATAGGTGGTTGAAATCAGATGGCTTTAAATCACTAATAGCAGGGGACAGAATTTGGCAACAAGGTAGTTAAACTGGTCTGAACTTCTTCTATCCCCCTGAAACCCAAAGGGGAAGATGTCATCTTTTTTCTCATGGAATTGTCCTACTCCTTTCAGGTTTAAATTCTAGTTAAAATTCTACAATTGATCGTTGGAAGGGCAGCACGCTGGCGCAGTGGTTAGCACTGTTGCCTCACAGCACTAGTAAGTTCTGGGTTCAATTCCCTGGCAGGGGAGTTTGCATGTTCTCCCTGTGCTTGCATGGGTTAGGCTCAAGCAGATTCCCGTGACTGTGTATTAGGGAATAAGCAGGTAAAGAAGATAAATGAATTAATTTATAGTTTATGTGGAGAGGATTTTAGATTATTTTCCAAAAAACAGTTTCTTTCCATAAAATGTGTTTGATCTTATAGTCTAATTGGGTGCAGTGTAATAACTAGTTGCCTGCATTCCAGCCAATCAAATAACATATCAGTAGAAAGCCTTGGATGTCCTTTAAAAATTGATAGAGTAGCTTCAAAAGTAAAAAAAAAAAACCCAGAAGATTCACCGCAAGTCAACGAGCCCAGGTCTCAGAGGGATAAAGGCTGGCTGGCCTGTGTTTTTTTTATACTTTTGGGTGTCACACAAAAGCAGTTGGAGGAGATCAGATGATATAAAGATGATCCTAATTAGATACTGTTAAATCCTTGTTATCCAGGCGAATGCTGGTACCATATTCCTTCTCCCAACAGACAGACTCTCAGGCAAGTGTCTGTTGGCAGGACCTCTGTATACGCTGTTGATGAAACCGGTGAGTTCTACCACCATTTCTCACTGTTTCTATAGTCTGAGCTGTTTAGAAACTGATAGTGGTTGTTGATGTTCCAACACAGGTAATCTGTGGTATAGGCAGGGTCTGACCCCTAGTTATCCTCAGGGCTCCGCATGGGAGCTTATCTGTGGTAATGTGTGCAAAGTCTCAGTTGGACCACTGGACCAAGTATGAAACATTTGCCAACTTATTTGCGCAATTAGGATTAATATGACCTAAGCTGTTGTTTGCTCATCCTTATCAATGCAGACTGAATGATTTTCTTCAGGTTTGGATCATCGCTGACAAAGTTCCAGGATATCCAGAGGAGAAATCTGGGACAGTCTGCCACAGGCTTGGAGTTCGACCCATGCAGCCCAAAGGTTTATCCTGGGACTTTGGAATTGGTGTAAGTTTTTATGTTTATTAATCGAACCTTAATGTTATCTTATTCATTCATTTATGCATCTCCTATACCCGTTATTCCTTAATTCTGGGTCACGGGGGTCTGCTGGAACCTATCCCAGCGCACATAGGGCGAGAGGCAGGGGTTACACCCTGGGAAGGTCGCCAGTTCATCGCATGTTTGCATTTTTCTTTTTTTTGTGTATTTTTATCAACAATCCAGATTTTTTTTTCTGTATTCATCCTTCCGGAATATTTTATAGATTTAAAAAAAAAAACCATTTCGTTAATTAATAGCCGTTCTTTCCATAAGCTCACAGATATCCACTAATTGAGTGATTTCAAAAATAAAACTCACAAGATGATGAAGAGCCCTCCAGCTGCACGAGTGAAATCACTGGTTTTATTGTCTAATCAAACAATTAGAGATAAAGTAAGTTTTAGGCTTATCATTTATAGAGATTATGATTTAATTAATATTTTCTTAAATATATATTTTTGGACATTTTGACATTATTTGAAGTCCTGGGTTCAATTCCCAAGTACGGGGTCTTTCTGTACGTTGTTTGCATGTTCTCTCTGTGCTTGTGTGAGTTTCTTCCAAGTACCCCTGGTTTCCTCCTAGTCCAAAAACATGTGCATTAGTGATGGACTGGCAACCCCTGCCTTTCGCCCAATGTATGCTGGAAATAGGCTCCAGCAGACCCCCGTGACCCAGAGCGGGTATAAAAGATGAATGAATAAATGTGTAACTCTTTTTGGTTACATATTAGCATGTTTAGAATGCTTATTATTAAGTGTAGCTTAATTATGTGGGAAGTGGTAGCAGTGGGAGTGGTTAAAGCGTGGAATTGCTAATTGGAGAATTCCCAGCACCACCAGGTTGCCACTGTTTGGCTTCAGACACAAGTGTAATTCACTCTGGATAGGGACGTCTGCCAAAATGGCGTAAATGTATTTTTGTAAACTTTTTCAATATACAAGGTTCTATACATAAGCTGTTACTATAGCAGCATAAAATTCACCTCTGAGCTACAAATAACGACATTAAATCAACACATAATAATTAGAATTAGTCAGAATTGAAAAGCTGAAGTGAAAAAGTTATTTAACAACTACATCTTTTTATTTATAAGATTGCCTGACATTTGCATTTCAGAAATTCAGCTGACGCCCAGATTATTTTGCTATTGGCTATATATATGTTTTATTTTAAAACAACTGAGCTCTTGAAGATTTAGGGCTTGGACCAAGTACCCAGCCATGTCAGCCTGCTGATCCTGGAAATCAAACGATCTATTAGTTAACCCGCTTTCCCTACCTTACACAAGGGATATTATAGCTACATACCCCTAGATTTCCTTTCTCACCACTCTGAGTACAGAAAAAGGTGTGCGTTTGTGCTAATACAGGGAGGATGGGAACACCTATCAGTGAGAGGAAACTCCACCGAGCCGCAGCGCTTCATCTCTCTCAGTCCGCAGTCTAGCAGGAACCAAGAGCAGGTGAACAGCAATGCTGCAGCGTATTAGACTAAATGATAAACTTTCTTTGAATTTGCTTTTGGGCGTCCATTTTTTTTTTCATCTGTTGGTTTGACCTTGAAATATTGCTCACTTTTATTTCTTTTGCCTTATGTCCTACAACAGATTTATTTATTGTTTAGGTAATTCTCATTATGCCTATTTTGAGCTTTATAATAAATACATTTATCTAATAAATAAAATGAATAAATCCAGAGTGCAATGTGGTGTCCAGCACCTTGACCCACTACATTATAGCAGGTTTTTGTTTTTTTGTTTTTTTTTTTAAGAAAATGCGACCAAAAATTTAAATCAAGGTCATTTTTAATTTATTTCCATAATAAACCATGTACTTATTTATAAACAATTCATTCAGTTACACTAAGCATGATCGTCAATATGAAGTAAAAATATCACCGCTTTCTTTTTTAAATTTACAACTTTAAGCACATGACCTGCATATTTTTTTTGTTATACTTACTTCAAAACGAAACCAATTTCCATCCGGTTTATTAGACTGTCGCACTTTAGCTTTAAATTACAAAACGATACCTTTACCCCTTTCATAACATTAATCTGTCCTGATTTACAGACAAAATAAAATCCTAACATTTATTTACATCCATACAGTTCAACAAGATGTGCAAGATTAAGCAAATGAATATACTGCAAAATAAAAAATACAAAAATGATCATCGTAAATAAAATTTCAGGATCAAATAAAGAGTGCTGGTAATACCAACGACGTTCTGCAACACACAACTCGCTTACAAACATAATTATCCTCTTTACATCCTATCATGGAAAAGGCCCAGTCTGAAGATTTTCAAAAAGTGAAAGAACTTTCATAAACAGAGCAAAACCAGACAAACACTAAATACGCATTGTATCGATTCTTTCACTTATTTAAAAGAGTTCGAAATCATGCACATAAACAAAGGGATTTTTTTTTTATTTACTAAACCATGATTGGCCGATTTAGTTGATTACCACATGTATAATCATACATAAGGGAAAAATATAGAATAAAAGTTTTACTGTGGGTTTTTTAAGCTTCTCTTTTAGGGCATTTAATAAAATAGAGGAAGTTGTTCAACAGCGATCACTGAAAGTATTTTTCATTTCATTAGCATTATATTACAATTCAAAATTACATTCTGGATGAAGGCAACATGAATGAAAAGTCAGAAAAATGACAGGATTAAATACAACAGACAAAATCTAAAACTAAGAATAAATTAGCTGCTCAATGGTTTTGCCCAAAAAAATAAATTTGCATAAAAATCAAGGAAATGCTAAAATGAGCTGTGTTTTCCGTTTTTCTGTATTTAATACATCAGCAAATGCACGACTCTCAAAAATACCTCTGAGACACTGATTTTCAAATCATAAAAATAAAAGTTGGAGAAAGGTTCCGAGTCCTGCATGCAGTTTGTGGGAGATACCGACCAATCCAACAGTGTGACTTTAGCAGACCAAAAACAAGAGCCTTCAGGGGGAAATGTCGCTTCTTACCTTCTGTGTATGAAAGGTTGTGCCTAATACTGAGCCGAGAGGAAATTCCTGACAGAAACACCATCATGACCAGCTTTTACCCAATACGCTACAGGTCTCTGTTATTTTAAGAAAATTCTGGAATGGGTTACTGCATCTCCTTCCGGGGAAGGGGGGGAAACAACCCCAAAAAAACAAAAAAGTTGACAAGAGTTTCCACTTCGGTACAATAAATTGCAGGCCAGTGTTAGAAAACTGTCAAAACCTTGTGCAAAAATATTTTTTAGCTGTAAGAGCTACTCTTATTTCAAAGCTACTTCTGAACAACAGATAAGCGTGACATGCCCAGCGCATAAAAATTCAGTGTTTCGATCTAAAAACCAGAAACTGTATGAGAAAGACCACCTGACTGTGCAAAAAAACCCCTATTGGCTGATCAGCCATCTGTGAAATATTCCGCTCAGTTGTTTAATGAAACCGTCAACTGAACATGAGAAGAGACAGTGGCGAGACAGATGATCCAGGAAGCGCTTTAAAAACTTAAAGCATGTCGAATGCAAGAGGTTCGTTTGCTTTTAGAGAAATCACACAGGCGTGTCCAAGACAATAAAATTAAATCTTTTTGAATTGTAAGAAGGGAACGAAAGCAGAGGATGTTGAAGCCAGTGATCCACTCAGTGCAGTTTCTCCTCAAAGAAATAAAGTTGCCTGAGAAGCTCAGCACAGTCTTTATGGCAAGTTTCTGAATTCACACTTACAGAATGTGTTCTTCTAGCCTGAATACTGCATCCAATCAATCTTTCTCTCCATCTTCACTGCTTCCTGAACAAGAGATTACAAGGGCAATTACCAAAGCATGTAAAGTTGCACTGTTACATAAATTCAAGGCAAATTTTAGCCTCTTGAATCATGAAGTTGTCCACTGGACAGATTTATTTAATATATTGGTTATACCTTGGCTGAATCAATTTTTTAACAACCTTAATAATAAGAAAAGTCATTTGATTGTACCTAATGTAACCTAATGTATAAACTCGCAATAGCACTCAACAAGAGTGGCGCTGTAATGCAACACTGCATTAATAAAATTTAGTCCCTATGCAGAAAAAAAAGGTGGCACTGGACTGAAGAGGAGGAGTGGGGGCAAGTCTTGCAAATGCAACAATACAAAGGTAACAATAAATAAACTAATAAATAGAAACTAAATATAATGTATATTTCCATTACATACTTTTACCTCTATATTATTTAGACGGCTTTGAAGCATCTTAAAACCTGTTTAGACTGGATTTTTTTTGTCAGTAATGGCAGTCACTGCGTCAGGTTACGCCATTTTGACTAAATGAAATCAGACCACAAGGTGCCAAAATCAGGCAAAAATTGCTGTACACAGTAAGTAAATATTAATAACTTAGTTTCACTTTTACTTTCCAGTCAATGTTGAGTATTATAATTAGCAAATGCAATACATAAATATTAACATATTAAGTTTGTCATTTCTTGTTTTAAATATTTAGAATTACCATTTATTTTTGTAAATAAATAGCAAAAGCTACATAATTGATTAAAGTCTAATTATTAAAGTAAAAATTATCATCACTTACAACAGACAATTTAATCAACTGCGTGAGATGAAATGAACACAGATTCAAAGACTATCAAGCCATTATTATTATTATTATCAACTAATAAACTAACAATATCAAGATTCACATGTCCTAATTCCCTAAACCAACTGGACCTTTATGATCATCATATTGTATGTTGTCCTGTAAGTGATTTCCAAATCAATTGGGGCTCATTTTTTTTCCATCATAAGACCATGCAGCGGTGAGTGACTCACCTCCTTGTTCGATGTCCGAGTCTGTGAGGTGAGTAAGGGAGAAGCTGGCGATGTTTGCTGGAGAGATGGAGAAGCGGGAGTAGGTGGTGGAGCTGCTCCAGCTCTGCTCTGAGGAGCGGGTTGCAGACGGCGGGGAAAAATACGCTGCTGCAGACTTGCTTGAAGACTGATCGCTTCCTGATTTCGAGAGAAAAGACGGGTCTGGAGAGAAATCATCGTCCCATTCGAACGCACCGCCTGCAAAGCAAAGCACAGGATAAAAATGTTTTACAGTTGTCATTATGGGGTTGTATAAATGAATCCGTCTCCATGGCTGTTACCTTCTTCATCTGTCGAGCTTTCCGAGTTAATAAATCTGTTCAGGTAACTGGAGGCCGCCATCGGGCTGCTAAATTCAGACACCTGGTTATTGGAGCCCGACAGATGCTCTCCAAGCTCCTTAGTGGGGGTTTCCTGTTTGGAGAAAATTTTGCTTAAAATCATTGTGCTAAATAGTTTTAATTTCATTTACCCTGAAATGTCAAGGAATAATATACCTGGTCGAAAAGATAAACAGTGACATCATCAAAAAAGGACACTACTCTTCTGTTTGTGGTGTTATTAATTGATCCGGGTGTGGAGTGGTCCAACTTGAGCGATTTAGATTTTAACAAGCTTTTGAGGTTGCAGGCGTCACTGTTGTCAGATATTATCACAGGAATCGGATGCACAGCATCGTCCTCACTTTCAGAGCTAGAACTGTGCAGTGTGTATGCACGCATGTCATCATCAGAATCATCACTGTTTTCGCCCTCTTCGTCAGCTTCCATGCCATCTTCTGAATCTCCGGTCACTGTAGCACCTTCCAGCTTTCCAAGGAACCTCCCTTCCATATCAGGCTCCTTCTTTTTGGAGACTTCCCCAGCATAGGTTCTTACCAGTTTTGCATGCACTACATTATTGGCTGATGGTATTACTGAGGTAGTGGGGGTGTCTTCATGAGTTTTAGGGTTAAAACCAGAATAAGATGGATCGGCTGTTAAGAGATCAGAGAGAGATTCCAAACTCTCTTCTTTTTGAGATGTTGATTTTTTTATATCCCAGTCAAGTAAGTCTGGTTGGACAGGTTTGCTGGAGGCATTCCCATCAGCATTGACTTTAGAACTTACATGTTCCTGCTGATTATCAAATGCTGCAGATTGTGGAAGAGACAAGATTCTCTCTGTTGACCGAGTCATATTATCATTGGAAGAATTCTTCACCCCAGAAGATGCAGCAGCAGAAGTTCCAGCACTATTGTCATCACTCTTTTTATCAAGCTCTTCATTGTCTGAGAAGTAAGCAGAGTCTCTATAGCTTCCACCAATAGGTGCATCACCAATTTCTTGAAGCAACTCATCTTCATTTTCCTGAACATCAGGTACACAGTCCTCTTCAGACACAATTATTTCTGGAGGTGTCAGCAATGAAGCAGCGGGCGCATCTTTAGCACTATTTACGCTTCTCTTTGAGACATCATCCGTGTTAGGTTGAGAAATCCACTCAGGCGACTCAATGTTCTCGGTTTCATATCCACTGTCAGCGGGTCTGAAGTGTGGTTCCGATGGGAGCTTAGAGTTGTAAGAATCCAGTGTTTTTGCATTCTCCATTTCTCGATGCATGTCCAGAGAATTTAACGAATCAGGGGTTTCAGCTGAATTCATCACAGCTGGTGAACTAAATGAAATGCTGTCCTCCAGAAGGCTGTCCTGGCTGACCTGGTCTAAACCAGATTCCAAAATCAACATAGAGGACATACCCTGAGAAACATGATCGTTCACGAAGCATTCTTCCTGAGTTTCCTGCAATGAAGCATCTTCAATTTTGCTGAGAACCTCTCCGTCTGAAAGCATTTCACTGAAAGAATCGCTGCTGGTTAAGCCTTCAGTTATACCACTATCTACGCCTTCTGTAGACTTAGACAGCTGACTCGTCTGCTCCAAATTCTCTTCTACAATATCTATGCCCCGCTTGTTCTCCTCAGAGACAGTGGGGCATTCTTCACGGTCAGAGGTATTGGCATCTGTGCATGAATCATCAGCAAAGGCAAAATCATCAATAAAATGTTGACTATTAGTTGGATTTGGAACGGTGATCTCAGTGCTCTCAGAGGTAGAGTCAAGAGTAGAATAAAACAAATCTTTTAATTTATCAGTTTTCTTAGTTATAACTGGCATCTGGTTTCTACAGCTTTCTTCTGTTAAGAATATATCTGAAGGCACCAGTGTTTCACTTTCTTTTAAAGGTGATAGAAAATCTCTTAAAATAGGATTTACTAGGTCCAAGAATTCCTCCCTGAGCTGTGCAGATGTTACTACAGATTCTGAGGGGCCATCAGTACCATTTAAGTTTTGCACATCATCGAAGAGATTAGGAGATACCTCTTTATTTGGTATGTCTCTTGACTCAGTAGAACACGGTCGTTCTTTAATTAGTTTGTTTTTTCTGAGGAACATAAAATTGTCTACTAGTTTCTCTGTGTTTAGAAGCTTAAAAACATCTGCATTTTCGCCATCAAAATCTCCCGAATGAACAGCTTCTTGGTCGATGTCTGAAAAAGAAGTGCAGAGTCTTTCGTTATTCACTGTTCCCCTTATGTCACCGTGAAAAGATTGAATTTCTGGGAGTTCCATGAAACCACCTCTAAACGAATCTGGTTCCTCCAATTTTGAATCTTTCTCACTAAAAATGTCTGCTTGGTATGGGCTCTCGTGTTCACTTGAAGACCAAATATGGCTGTCCTGAAGAAATGAGTCTTTTGAGTCGATGCTCTGATGAAAGAAATCTGCATCTGTGCTAGACTCGTCTAACTTAACATCCTGTAAGATGATGTACTGCTCCTTATTTAAAGCAGTGGCTCCGTCACTGGTTTGACCTTCCATGATTCCAAGGTCACTTTCATCCTGCTCCTCTAACTGGATGTAATACTCGTTCCCGGAGTTGCCTTCTCTTGCATCAAACACTGGCAAAGTCCCAGGAACTTCTTTAGCCTTTCCTTCACCTTCAGTCTCAGGGAAGTGAGTCTGGATGTCTTGCCGCGGTACTGGAAAGAACATGCTGTGGTAATTAAGAGTGGTTTCCATGGATGCGCGATTATGGCCGTCATAGTGGTCATGTCTTGCAGCTTCCCACACATACTCAAAACTGAGCCCATGACTGGTCTCAGTTACAGTGAGGACCTCATCCGGTTCTCGACCATCATCAAACTGCTCTAGGATAGGGAAGGAGGAATGGCTGACAGTAGTCTGCCGGGCAGTTGGATTCGGCTTTAGAGAGCTCCAACGCTGCTCAAAGTCGTCTTCGATTTCTTTTTGGCCCTGCATTCGGAGGTAGGTGAGCAGCCGGTGAATTTCCTCAGCCGTGGCTCTTTTGTCTGCAGGCAGCCAGCAAAACTGCAGTACTTCATACCTGCAAAGGAAAAAAGCTCAAGTAGGTGCAAAAATTTGGAAGAGAATTACAGAACAGCTAGTGTATTTTTACTCTGAGAAATTTACCATCTTTCAGAGTAAGGTAGATCGAGGTGAGGCTTGAGCAGTTTGATTTGTTGATCTCGGATGACATGATGAAGAACCTCTTTATCTGATAGGTGTGTATAAGGGTGTGTTCCCCTCTCAAATAGTTCCCATAAGGTTACACCCAAAGCCCTGTCAACAAAAATACATTAAGGAAATTTCACACTACCTCGAGCTCTAGTAATCACATTCACCGCTAAGTAATGTCAAATGCAGCTTTAAGGGTTAACTACAGTTTCTAAGCTTGCAATTAAAACTACTGAGCTGCAGTAATATAGCATATTGCTTAGATTGGACAAATTCGACATGCATCATTTGAAACATGGTTGCATATCACCAAATTGACAGTAAAAGATACTTACCAAACGTTGCCAGGCTTAGTTTGTTCTGATGTTATCACGCCACCATGCAATTCACCAACCAGCTCTGGTGCCAGCCACCGCAAAGCAACACACTGATCCTCCTCTGTGGTGATGTAATCCTCCTAAAAAAATGCATTATATGTATACTACAAATGCCAATTAAAAATCATTATTGATACCTAGATGTAACCTGAATTTACATTCCTTTATCTTCTAACACTTTTTTCCTAGCTCGGGGTCACAGGGGTCTGCTGGAGCCTATCCCAGCACACATTGGGAGATAGGCAGGGGTATAGGTCACCATCCTATCGCAGGGCCACACATAGATGAACAAGCACACACTCACTCCTATGTGCAATTTAAAATCTACAATCAACCTAATATTTTTAGACTGTGGGAGAAAACTGGAATAACCGAAAAAAAAAACAGGAGAAGCATGGAGAAAACATGCAAGCTCCGCACAGAAAGACAGGAATCGAACCCATGACCATCTTGCTGTGAAGCGAACATACTTACCACTACAACACCATGCCACCTCTTGAATTTACAATTTGAGCATTAAATAAAATAGAGCTGAGTACTTTTATTTTGTTATTTAGGAATCAACCCAAATAGCATACAATTTGGATGGTACGGAATATACATGTATATTCAGAAGAGAAGAGAACGTACTTTATATCTTGAGAGGCCGATGCCATAGTCTCCTATTTTGACAGTCATGTCTGTTGTAAGATAACAGTTCCTCAGGGCCAAATCACTATCAAAGAAAAACACAAAACACTAATTATTAGGAGAAAGTTATACTATGTTCACACTGAAAGGCTTAGTGATCAAATCCAATTTCCAGCTTACTGATATTATTAGACTTGAATTAACATCCTGTGATGTTAATGATTTACAGCTTTTTGTATAAAGCAGTGGTTCCCTCAATGATATGACATTCCAGAGGTTCAGTAAAATTAGGCAATGTTCACACTGTGAGTTTAAGTGCTAATCATGAATGGCATGGTCATAGCAAAACAGCAAAGACTACATCTCACACAGCATACAGCCATTTTTTTTATTACACCGAAGGCAACATTTACATCTAAGAAACTTGCGTTTATAACGGTATGTGCAGCAGATAATTGGCAAGTTATAAGCTGTCGTTGAGTTGGAGGAGGTGTGGCTGCAAAAAAAAAATCGGACCCATGTTGGATTTAATACAGCATATGGAAGTGAAACAAATGGGAAATGAAAGGATCAGATTCCATGAGGGTTGTGCTGTTCACACTATTATTAAAAAAACAGATCCGAGTCACATTTCATATAAATAATTAGATTACCAGGCAGCCGAAAATCAGAAAAGTGGTAAGGCTAATACTAATTGAATTTTTTTTTTTATTTCATCTCCGGAAAGGGTCAGTTGTAGCAGTAAAATGCTACAACATACACAAACATTTGTGTTCAATGCACCTGTATAAATGTTTGGCGGGTGAGTAATCACAATACATACCATAAAATAAAGTCCATTGTGTATAACATGAAGAGAATGTATAAATAGAATATTTTCAGATAATTGATACTCTAAATTATGTTCAAATATCCAGGACAGACAATTATGACATTTTAGATTTCAGAACTGTAACCACTTCATTTAACGTCAACAACTAATAATGATTTTCCTGCTGGGAATACCACATACAAGACCTGAGTGTTTTTGTTTTTTTTTGCTTTTCTAACTGGATTACGTAACATAAGGATATTGTTTGCAGGGAGGAACCACTTTGTTTAGAAACGTAGCAAGACATATGGTGGCTCGTTCAGTGTGAGCTCTTGTGATCAGTGGAGCTCTAATTACAGTTTGCCTCTGCCAGCATCTCCAAATGCAAGTTCAAATAGTGCAACGAGACTCTCTTTACTCTGCTGCAAGAACATCGCTGACACTAGTGGTCTTTGCATGATCTTTGTAAGGCTGCTGTCAAGACCACTGAAATGGATGCAAGATAAATGTACTGACATTTTAGTCACTGATTTCTGCCCTTGGAAAAAGGTGTATTATAAAGACGTTCATATATTGCTTTTAGCCAGGCGTTGCAAGCTTAAGCAGCGGTGCATAAGCACCACTGTCCAATTCGCATACACGTGTTTCCAGATGTACTAAGGCTCCTGAATGACCCTTCCGTGATTACCTGGTGCTGCTTGCTGTGCTTTTTTTTTTAATTAACCTGCAGTGATGAAACAAGTGCAATCTTTTAAGCGGCTCTGTGTCCCTGTTAGTGTACACAGTATCTCCCGTGATAGCAGTGAAACTTGCAGTAAATCTCATTTGTAACCCAAATAGCGAAAAGGTTTGATGTGTTAATACAACTGTGGCCCCTCAAATACACCCCTGAAATATAAAGAGGATCCATTTACACTAGAATTGCAGAATCATCATGTCCGTGTGCCGAATGACAGGTGACACCAAGCAATCTCTAAGAGTTGTGTAAATGGACTCCATTGCATGTATTTTGAGCATGCAAAAGACAGCACAGCCCAAGCACCAGCTTCACTTTGACCTGACACCACACTGGGTAAAAATGTAAACGCCTTTTATAGAAATTTACTCTTTTTGGTTTTTATTTGAAAGAAAATAACAAGAAAAATGGTTCCTTGTTTGTGTGGTTAAATTGCACTTTAGGACGTATTCAGAAAAGTAACAAATCTGTACTATTTAAGGCAATTGTTGTATTGATTGTGTAAGTGGGTTAGAATTTTTTTTTTTTTAAACCTGTGCAGAAAGTTGTGCTTGTGCAGGTGAGTAAGTCCAGCAGCGATCTCGCAGGCCATCTTCTGCAGCTGCAGCAGCTCTCCATTCCTGTACAACCATTCATGCTGAGCAACATAGCTTCTAAGATCCCCCTGCAGAGCATGCCACAAATCAGACAGTATACACAAACAACTTGATTCCACTGATGCACAAGAAACATTTAATTAACTAACATTAAATTAACAGATGTACAATATTCTATAGGGCGGCACGGTGGCGCAGTGGTTAGCACTGTTGCCTCACAGCAAGAAGGTCCTG
>JAOTQW010000018.1:7888612-7899591 GCA_026260075.1 Sisor rabdophorus
TTCATTTATCGCATCCATATACCTCCTCTTTGGTCTTCCCCTTTGCCTTCTACCTTGTACCATTGTTAACATGTAAATGAGGCTCTATATGATCAATAAATATACATGATTTAAATAAAGATTCTATCCGGCTTTTTATTTACAGTATTGCCACTCTAGCTGGCCGAAGTCAGATCATAGAACAAGCCTGGGAAAAAGTGATTTTTTTTTTACTATGACTAGTCGAGAAAATGCGGCCTAGTTTTTCAGACCTATTTAATACCAATTAATTTGATGCTACTTTTTAACCACCAGACCCAATTAATGCCAAGCTGGGCCATGAAAGCTGTGTCAGAGGGTGTAAGCTGCATCCCATCACACAGAGCTCGGGAGAAGAGCTGCACGTCGCTGATAATTCTTATTTAAACTGTAGACCTGCTTGATGTGGGTGTGTATGTTGTACAGAAAGAGAGTTTTACATCTCGTATATTAGAATGCGATTTTATATAGAGAATAGGGCTAGGTGGAGACAAGTGATTCGCTGTGGCGACCCCTAAATGGGAGCAGCCGAAAGGAGAAGAAGATATTAGAATGCGATTTTAGGATTTCTGTGTTAAAATCTTATGCTCCTGTAAAAAATATGAGGGATATACTTTTGTTCTTTTGAAAGAACTTGGATTAGAATAAACAAGTCTGTAGTTTATTTTTTTTTTCATGATTAAGTTTCTGAAAATCTGAATTTTCCTCTTCTGACTATTATAAATATCTGTATTAAGGAGAAGTCATTTTGCCAAGCTTATCTTGTCAAATCTTTTTTTAATTGTTGTTTATTTCAGTGGGGGTTTCCATCAGTGGGGTCACCTCTGGTGAAATGGTCAAATGATTAGCAAAACTGGTTTAAAAACCTTCCACTTCCTCTTCTCATTCGTTGTGTTAGCATTGTGTTAAAAATCATCATCTTTATGCATGATCAAAATTCTCAGTTAGTATGTATCCTTATGTAACTTTGCCAGACAAAATGTTGGCAGACATTTTCAGACTTCTGGCTTAATAACATAAGTGACTTTGATCTCACGCAAGCCCAAGCCCATGTCATGCCACTATTTACATGGAGTTTGACCAATGAGCTTGTACGTTACGGATCATCAGCAAATTTGGTTTTGGATTTACATTTGGTTTTAGAAATTTGTTACAAATGAAATGTTTGTCCTTTCAGTTCTTAGTGCTGATGAACGGTTTGCAGCTTGGTATCTATAATTCCAATGTTAAAGTTTTAAAATTGTTATACTTTCTCCCATGCCCTGTGGAGGTGGTGGGTGATTTTACTGACTGATGTTTTTCGGCTTCCTCCAGGCTTTTTTTGCCAGCAACAGTCACTGTTTTTATTGGTCTCCCTGTTTGATGTCTGGTAGTTAGTCCAGCAATGTGATTTTTTTTTTCTCTTCTTTTTTATCAGAACATTCCAAATTGTTGTAATGGCCATGTCGAATGTTTGTGCTGATGCTCTGATGTTCCATCTTTATAAGCTTGCTTATTCTTTACAGACAGCCCTATTCTATGCTAGTTTATTCTTTTCAACAAGGTAGAACCCGGCAACTAAAACTGTCAATGCCTTCTTAATGGCTAGTAATTCTTTGTTACCCATATTGTCATTTCTTTCCGCTGCGTTAAGTTTGTAAGAAAACACACACATATGTAATTGGGTGGATCGCCATGATGTTGTGATAGAACTGCCCCCACCCCGCTGTCTGAGGCATCCACCTCCACTACAAAAGGCAATGCAGGATCAGGTGTTGCAGAACAGGGGCTGTGGTAAATTAATTTTTCAGCATGGTGAAGGCATGAGTAACTGTTTCGTTTTACAGTAATCTAGCGGTCTTGTCTCTAAGAAGAGACATGAGGGGCGCTGCCACATGACTGTAGTTGCTGCAAAGCCCAGAATGTTTTGGGTTGTGGCCGATACAGCCACCACTTAAGCTTTATCCCTGCAGACTAATATGGTAACCTCAAAAATTGACTTGCATTTCTTGGCTTTGTTATAATAGCCATTCAGAACGATGCAGACTTGTCTCACGTGCTGTAGCAAAGTGCTTGAATAGATTAGAATAGATGTAGGCGACCACTGGGTAGACACTGGGTGGATTGCATAAGATGTCATTGATGAAAGCCTGGAAGATGACTGGGGCGTTAGCCAGTCCATAAGGCATAACCAAGTACTCATAGTGGCCCCCGGTGGTGATGAATGCCGTCTTCCATTTTCAAATCAAATTGGAAGCGATCCTTAGATCGAGCTTAGTGAAGAAGCGAGCTTCCTGCAAATAATTGAGATCAGCAGGTACTAATGGCAGAGGGTAACAGTATTTAACTGTGACAGCATTTAAACCCCTGTAATCGATGCATGGCCTCAGGCTGCCAGCCTTCTCGACAAAGAAAAAAAACGGAAGCAGCTGGAGATGTGAAAGGGCGTATAAACTCGTTATCGGGAGCTTCGTCAATATAATACTCCATGTCCTGGGTCTTGGGCTATGACAGTGGGTAAACGCAGGCTTGGGGAGGAAAAGCATTAGATAAAAGTTCTATGGTGCAATCCCCGGCTTTGTGTGGGGGCAGCTCAGAGGCTCTGGACTTACTGAAGACTTTGGAAAGATTGTGGTACTTAGATGGGCTATAATGGTGGCTGCGTTTTGTGTTGTTGCTGCTGCCATTGTTGTTGTTGCTGCTGCTGCTGCTGTTGTTGCTGCTGCTGCTGCATGGCTTTCTGCTGGATTTACATTCGGAATTCTGTGCGGCACCAGATGGAGATGAATCCAATTCACAGCCTAAAGCTTTATTTAAAGCAAAAAGGGCAGTTCGCAAACACAGTCGTACAGCAGTTCAGTACACAGGTGTCAGTCCAATATCAAGCAAACAAACACTAAACGCAAAAGGAGGATCCATAAACAGGCAATGGCCATACACAAGGGAGGCGGCCATAGAAATAGAACGCTCAGTGTTCCGCATAGCAAAGCAATACTTTCCGACATAGTGTGTAACCAGCTATCTTAAATAGCCATCTGAATTAACCTAGACACTGGAAGTAAACTTAAATTCAAGAAATGGCGCTTTCATGCAGTGGGATGGAAGAATAATTATACTTAATAAATAATTCAGTGCTAAAAGTTAAAAATGTTACTTTTTGCTTTGCAGAGGTAAATGAGGGGAAGTAAATAGTATGCATAAAAATTGTGTGTGTGTTTTAGTATTTTAGCTTTAAGGGATATGAGGTTGGGCCCCTACATCTCTACTACATACTACATCTTTTAACACTCTTACTATGTTAAATTATTGAAATGGAAACTAAAGAAAATAATAGGTTATAATAAAATATTGCACATAAATTTACATTATGACTATTTTAAAGTTGTGACAGCATCTGATGATGTAAGGAGCTTCAATAGATTAGAATTACTAACATGGAGAGACTCCGTTTATGAAAGCTACCTTTAAACTTGTTGGGCTTGCTGTCACTTTGACTTATGTATTATGTCCAAATTTAATTTATATAACCTGTATTTTTTCCAGTCAGGAAGCACATACTTTTTAAACCGTAGTAAATACTTAAGTAGAATGCGATTTTAGATGAAGCAGTTTGTCAGGATGTTCAGCTGCCCAGTCCCACCCCGACACCCACACCAACACACCAATCAACGTAAGTTTGGGTCCCATCCCACCCTACATGCGCCAGAGAAAAAAAACTTTGCAGGTCCTGTGCTGACAGAGTCTTTCAGTTGTACTAACAGTAAAGAAACAAGAGTTTGTTTGATTTCTTGTTACTAAATTAACTAACACTGTTAGTTATGCTATTAATTTAAAATGTTGTGATTTCCATCACTGTCTATCAATGGCTAAAAAAGATAGTTAGACAGCAGATTTTAACAAAGATAAGAAAAGGAAATTTTGAGAATACAAATAAAATCCAATGTATCTCATATGTCAAGAATTACTCAAATTTTAACTTTTTTTTTAATTTCGGAAATGAAACATGATAGCTTGGGCATGGGACTCCAGCTAATAGTCAAAGAACCGAAGCACAAACAAAGAGCCGTGAAGACAAACGTCTTCAAATGCAGAGAAGATAGAAGGAGCATTGCAAGCCATTACTATGGCTTGCAATGTGGCATTGCAAGCCATCACTAACAACAGCCTTGCCCAAAACACTATAACTAGCCATGAATGATACATTCATACATGATACATGATACACTGATACATTACATCCTTATAACTAATTTAATTCGTCTTTTATTTATCTTTAGGTCTCAACAAAGGAAGCTGTTACCGTATTAACCATTTTCCAGATGACAACGACTACGACACTGACAGCTCAGAATACCTCCTACGTGAGTGATTTTACAGTATTCAGTGTTAAACTGTATTTTACCATTGTTGAGTAGTTTCATCTGTATTATCCATCTCATTCTTATAAATTAGAATTAACCATGGAACTGATTGTGTGTGTGTGTGTGTGTGTGTGTGTGTGCGTTTAGGTATAGTACGTGCCTCCAGTGTGTTCCCCATTCTCAGTACCGTGCTACTGCTTCTTGGTGGGCTGTGCGTGGGAATAGGACGCATTTATATCAAGATGAATAACATTTTACTCAGTGCAGGGATTCTGTTCGTGGCAGCAGGTAAAACACCCTGGAGTTGTTGTTTTTTTTATTGGTATTAGTTATGTATCACTTGCAAAATATGCTACGATGCCAAGATCCCATTATACAGCATTTTGTCTGACATAACATCTAAAGCATTTTCCACAATTACAGATTAAAGCTGCATACTGTACCACATGGTAACCAGGCAAAGAACTGCAGTTAGCCTCTAATCAGATATATCTGGTGCAGATATAGATATATGTATGATTTACAAAATATTTAAGGTGATTCTATAATAAGAGATATCATTGACAATTAAAAAAGTTACGAAATTTTATTAAAATCATATCCCATGTTGTGAATTTTTTTTTTACAAAAAAATGATAGTTTGTCAACTCTGTTACAGACAACTTGAGTAATGTGTAGGAATAATATTGGGAACAACTTTTGACAAAAATAGAATTGAAAATCTATTATTGGAAAAAACCCACTTGCTAGCATAAATGCTCAATGTGCATAGTACTTCTAAAATCATGATTAAAAGATTTCTAAGTGACCCAATTTTTAATCGATAATAAATTATGTTATTCTTTTAAAATTGTGGCATAACATGTTATTATGTTATATATAGTTATATTATTATAACTAAAAGAGCGAGTTTAATTTATGATCATAAAGTTGAACTATTCAGTCATAGAATTAAACTGTATTAAAATGACTCTGTACTATTTTAGGTTTAAGCAACATCATTGGAATCATCGTTTACATCTCCAGCAACACCGGTGATCCCAGCGACAAGCGTGACGAGGACAAGAAGAGCCAATACAATTATGGCTGGTCCTTCTACTTCGGGGCTCTGTCGTTTATCGTGGCGGAAGCGGTCGCTGTGCTAGCGGTAAACATCTACATCGAAAAGAACAAAGAGGTGCGCATTCAAGCCCGGCGAGAGTTTATCAAGTCTACCTCCTCTTCCTCGCCGTACTCCCGCATGTCGAGTTTCCGCTACAGGCGGAGACATTCGCGTTCCAGCTCACGCTCTACTGAGGCCTCCCGTGAAGCCTCTCCAGTTGGGATAAAGATGATGAGCTCCATGCCTATGGGTGAGATCAACATGTATACACTAAGCAGAGACCAACTAAAATCAGGCACTGACAGCTCCTATAGCCCTGAACACGACTCTGGATTCCTGCAGGTGCACAATTGTTTTCCCAAAGATCTAAACGACACCATCAACAGGAGGACAACCCCAGTATGAGAGAACTTAATGACAGATGTGTTATTAAAGTAAAATGTGTTAGCCATAGAACATGGGCGACCCACTGAGGCTCAACGGCTTAGTAGAAGCACTAGTTCAATTATTGCGATGATTCAACTACCTGAACTCTACTATTACTACTACCACATTTTCCTTTGATAGGATGATTTGAAGGGGCTTCGACAACAGCATTAAATCCTTAAATTTCAGTTGTGCCAGCATTTTGTTTTAAGTGTGGTTCTTCTTACAGTTCTAATAAGAAAGCATTTAAATGACTTCCTGTGGTAAATCTGTAAGGCTAAACTCCATCTCTTTTACAGACAATATTTAAATAGTGTATTGTGGAATTGTATAACGTGACCTTTAAACAAACAAATCCACTTTGATAGGAAGTCGACTAACCACGGTTTGATAAAGCAGTGGATGGTCTGACCATCCAAAATATTCGAAGGTGCTAAAAAAGTAGTCTCACAGATTCAGCCTTTAATTCTTGTGTATTTTGTATATAATCAAATCCACTATTGCCTCCTTCATGTCCCATGTAGGTATCTGTCCTGACCCTAATCTATGTCTCAATCAGGATTGGCTTTTTAGTTGTAGGTACAGTATTTTGACTGCAAAGCATCCTGTGTCGAATTATTATTTTTGTGACAACCTAGCTACACACATGCGCACACTGAAACTACATAAAGATTAACACACACACACAGAGAAAATACAACACAAACACAAAACATGTCAGTACGGTGAAGCTTTATATAGTGTTTTCAACTGCATTTTCCCTCATTTTCATTATTCCTATCAGCTGTTAGCTGAATACCAACGATGTGTCGTCCTCTGTAGTGAATAGATAGATGAAGCTGTTTTACTGCCGGCAACAAGGACCTTGGGAGTCTCAAAAGTGGGTTATACGGAAGTGCATTCTGGTGGTGTTATGAATCAGAGCTGGATTCAATCTGAACGGTGGCTGTGCCTCTCCCCTCTGTTTGTTCAACGCAGCCCTGTGTAAATCTGAATTGTGTGCTACCGAGACTGCGGCATTGTGAAAGTCTGGAGATAAACGCAGGCCTGAGAAATGTCAGCCCTTCTGAACTGAAAAAGCCTGTCAGCTTCGAGAGGCATTTCAGTCCGTTTGCTGATAACAATCTAGGACAATGACGAATAAAAGACTGCCCGGCGCATTGATGAGGCCAAACCATGTCTTAGTTCTGTAAGACTGATTATTGATTGTATTTTTTTTCAGATCAAGAACACACCTTGTCACAGTTTATTTTTATAATATAGCAGCATGTCTGTGATCCTTCTACTTTGTCATTTATGTTTACAGGGAAACTAACAGTGTGGGAGAGAGAATACTGTATAGATTTCCGACAAGTGCATATTGCTAAATGACTCATCATTGGACAGTTACTTGTATATATAACTTTTTTTCTTACATAGGATTAGAACCATGACTCGGCTGTATCACGGTGTATGATTGGTTTAAAATATTCTCATTTCCTATGATCCTCCGACTTTACGTACTATAGCTATTATAATCAGACTGGTTCCAAAGGCATTTTATGTGACATAATAGAGAACATTTCTAAAATGCTCAGTGTTTCGGGAAGATGACATTTTTTTTCTTGTGTTTTCAGTATAATGAAAACATCACTATAACCTTGCTCATTTCAATAAATGAAATCAGGGCACTCTACGCTCGTACGTGTATATTCTTTTATCTTATTGTCCGGAAAACAAATGGGATGATGCAGCTTTTTAATTGCAAATGGTTGATTAACTGGAAAATTGCCACCTCTAACATTTAATTATGACTTTATGTCCATAAATTTCTCACCTATTTATAAGGATCTGCTTTTTATTACCACTGATAAAAAACTCTTTGCTATTAAACGTGAAGGTTAAAATTTTTAGTCTTTTTTTTCCAAATGTGAATATTTAACAATAATTTTAACATGCATCGTATGCTTTTATTATTCAATCCTACCCCTTTGAATCATTCATCCTCCAAGTTGTAATATTTGCCCCAATGTCCTGCTTGACTTTTTCTTAAAAGCAACTGTCAGCATGCTGGCCAAATCCATACTAAATCCTCTTGGCATATCTACCCCAACTCTGATAAGTGGCATATTTCAGTGCATTATTCAGAACAGCTCTAGCGGCCCAGAGACAAGCAATACATAATTTTTCTGTTTTTACCAAGAAACCATGATGAATGCAACCTTTAGTATTCAGCTGTCAACAATGTTTTGTATGTGAGCTTTTATAAAAAAAGCTTAAGCTGAATCATTGTTGTTGAGCTATTAAATTTGAGGCAAATATTTTAAATTATTAAACGTTTATTATAAAATTACTTGACACATTAGGTCATGTGCAAGAACATGGTCTTTGCATCACTTTAATGTATCTTCTGTAATCTGTAAGCAAAAAAGCTTTTGAAAATAATTCATGCAACATTAGCAGACAAGAAAAAAATAACTCCAAAATGATTTTAATCAAATGTGAATATTCTAACATGCACGTTTACCCCTTCTTGACAGCATGCTGGCCAAATCCATACTTGATCCTCTTGGCATATCTACCCTAACTGTGACAAGTGGCATATTTCAGAGCATTAGGCAGAACAACTCTAGAGAACCAGAGACGAAGCAATACATAAATTTCCTGGTTTTACCAAGAAATCATGAGGGATGCGACCTTTAGTAAGCAAGATTTGGTATGCGAGTTTCTATATTGGAAAAAAAAAGCTTTTGCCATTCAGCTAAATTTAATGTTTTAAATAATTTAGCATTTGTGATAAACTTACTTGATGCATTAGGTCATGCGCAAGATAATAGTACACTGGTGGTGGCTTAAATAGTTAAATAGTTGATCAACATTTCAACAACAAGTCCGCCAGTGCTCCAGTATCATAGCTGACCCTGTGCTCTAACCCCCAACATTTCAAGGTGGGATATGCAAAGAAAAACATTTCACTATATGTTGCATAGTGTATAACTATTTATGTCATGAATAAAATTGGAACGTAATGCATCTTCTGTAATTTTATCCTTTTATTAAGCAAAATCCGTGTCAGGAAATAATTCATTTACAACCTATTTACACTGCTGAACAAACTGCTGTTTCTACACTAATCAGTCATATTATAAACAATGCCACTATTAGCAAGGGTCCCCCCTTTTCTTGACCAGATTTAATTCTATGTGCCAAGAAATCCACATGATGCTGGACTCATTTTAGCATCCCACTGTGTCAACCCACAGGACAGTGAGTGCACTGTGGGGGAACTTTCCAATCTACAAGGATGCTAATCATTTGTGGTTATGTGGCTCCTTGTTGTCTTGTGTAATTCTGTTTTGTTGTGTAGCACATTAGGCTATTAGGGGACTTGGAGTAACGTTGTTTCAAACATTTCATTTCACTGTGTACTGCATTTGTTTTGAATGACAATAAATCTTCTAAACTGACCATAAATTATTACAAACCAACAGATTTATACATTTACATAACAATCTCAGCAAATCAACAGTTTCTGGAAGATTCAAACCAGCCTTGTCAGACACCACCAACCAGGCCAGCGTAATTTCCCATTTTAATGTGCATCATTGGATGTCAACAGGAAGGATAAAGTTGTATTATTGAAGTGTCTGGTTTAAGTAATATATTCCACTACAATTTTTACCACGTTTGCTTAGACAAACCCACGCAAGGGCAGAGAGAACATGCAAACTCCGCACAGACAGACCCCATGTCGGGGATACAAACCCAGGACCTTGTTGCGAGGTGACCGTGCTAACCACTACGTCACTGCGCCACCGGTTTTAGGCATTATTTTTCTAGTTAGTACATGACATTTATAACAGAATAAGAGAATACTGTACCGTGGTGTAGTGGGTTAAGGCAATGGTTAGGTAAGTTAGGTAGTGGGTTAACCCACATGCATAAGCTGTTGCATTCCCGTGACCCGAGTTTGGGTCCCGCCTCGAGTTCTTTCTGGTCCCTCCTCTCTCTCCGTGTCCCCCATTTCATCCTTCTGTTTTATCAATAAGGTATTTTATATATGCTGAAATTACTGGTTTCTTTTAGTAGCTCCCTGTTTGAGGTTTCCTTATTTAAGCATCTAATATCTTAGCATTCAGTATTTGATTTGGTACAGGTTTTATAACTGATGCTCTTGCTAACACAATTCTCCTAGGCTTTAACTAAGCTAAAGAACAAGCACTAAGAGTTAATTCCAGCAAATTTACTGGATCCTACTTACTTTTAACTTAACTAACGTTCCTTATGCCTAATCAACACTGTACAAGTCAAGACAAGCTTTATTATAATTGTAAATTTCCACCTGTGTGGACATATAGTGGAAGAAAAAATGTTACATACTGGTTAAAAATAAATAGACAACCGAAGAACGTAGAAAAAAAAGAAAATAGATCCACAAACTCCAACATTACATTTACAAAATGATTGATTGGAGACTCTAAATTGCCCATAGGAGTCAGTGTGAGTGCGTGTGTTTGTGTGTGTGGCCCTGTGATGGACTGGCGATCTGTACAGGGTTTAACCCCTACCCTTTGCCCTATGTGTGTTGGGATAGGCTCAATAGAGCCTATTGGGATAGGAATAAGTGGGTATAAAAGATGAATGAATGAATGAATTCTTAGCCTATTAACAGTTACCTTATATGTGCATTATTTTACACATTTGCAATTTATATTTCTTTTATTTACACCGACATGTAGTGCATAATCTTGCCTTTACCGCTGATTGACTACACTCAAACATTAAAGCTGCTAAAAAACAATCTTCACAATGGCCATGTTTATATCCGACATGACCTTTCTAGTGTTTGCCTAGGGGCTTGAGCGATCTCATTTGGTATGAATAATCTTGCGCATTACAAAGAAATATAAAAAGTATGCATATATCAAGGATTAAATGCCACTTTCCGCCCCTGCTTTATAAAACAGTATTCTAAATATTATTGCCATTACATTTATACAAGATATTCATTCACATACAATGGCAAACACTGATCATCTTTATTCATTCATCTTCTATGCCCGCTTATTCCTGAACTTTCCGGGGGTCACGGGGGTCTGCTGGAGCCTATCCCA
>JAOTQW010000018.1:7936588-7958023 GCA_026260075.1 Sisor rabdophorus
CATCAGGCTGTAATGAATCGTATCATCAAATATCGTTTAATTTATTTTAGGTTTTGATATATTGTGCGTGTTTGACAGTCGTTAATAAAATGTTTAAAACGGTACATGGGTGTGGATTATTATATTATATTATATTAGTATCCTTTTGGTAATTTGGCATAATCTAGGTTTGTGTTTTACGACGACATAACTCAGATTTGGTACAGCACAGCACAGGTATGACATGCGTTCAGCACTTCTGCTCACCCTGGACGTTGAGCACTCGCTCCACGCTGACCTCATGCATGCGCTTTTTGCGGAGTTCGGCTCGGATGCGAAACACCTGGTCTGCGTATGGTGACACCACGCCGATGCTGCCTTCATCCAGTTTTCCCCACGCTACTGGCCACTTTCTCCGTATTTCCTCCACACGCTCAACAATCTCAAACACCTGCACATGCAAACAAACTTGGCTTGAAAATGGCTTGATCAAAAAAAAAAAATTTCAACGTCCCAGCTGTAAATTAGATACTTAAATGTTTTTAAAAACACTTGTGCCTACCTCAGCATTGTTGTAGTATGCCGTGCTGTTCTTCTCCTGCACGTCCTCCCCGCGAGCCGTGAAGAAGGTCAGTGGGTAGAAGTCCTTATGTGGGGGCTGCTTGCCGCTGGCCATCAGCTTGCCCTCATAGAACAGCTCCGATGTGTAGCTGCAGCCGCCAGGAGCAAACTACAGAGTCAGCACTGGTTGCTTCAAAAAGGTCACTTAACAGGCTAAGACCTTTCCGAATATAATATAATATAATATATAATATAATATAATATAATATAATATAATATAATATAATATAATATAATATAATCCACACCCATGTACTGTTTTAAACATTTTATTAACGACTGTCAAACACACACAATATATTAAAACCTAAAATAAATTAAACGATATTTGATGATACGATTCATTACAGCCTGATGCAGGGCAAAAAGCCCTCTGCTTTAACTTTTAGAACCCAAGCAGATCAAGGATAGTTTCATACTAAAAAAGAAAAAAAAGGCTAAATGTTTAGGAACAGCTGCATAAATTGGGTCTCTGCTCTGTGAATTAATTTCCCTGTTTCATCAGCCATCACTTCTAGCAGAAGCTTGTGAGAAGGTCAAGCGACAAAACAAATTGGGTTTTTTTTTATTTAAAAGATGCTAGACAGGTGGTTTCCAAACTTTTTCTGCCAGGACTGCAGGACCAGATTATTGATTTCCATCAATAATGGAAATTAACACAAATTTAGTGTGACAACTTGTTTATGTAGAAGCATTAAAAGTAAAGCCTGCAGCGTCTACACTGTTTTTAATATTGAACAATCTAATAGTAATTGTTGTTTTTAACAGAACTATTTGCACAAATTTTCTAGAAATTTCTGTCACCAGGTTAAGAGGACTATGCTCTTCCGTGAACACAAGTGGTACACTAGTGAAGCACTCGTATAAGCCAGAGGGCGCTAAACCTGCAGATTGAACACTTCTAGCAAGTACGAAATAAAATAGCACATATAAAAATTAGCATATTACGCTAAAAAATTTTTTTTAAATGTGATGCCTCCCTATAAAAAGCAGACTTTACAGTAGCCTGTCTGTGGCCACCTCTATTATAACTCTGCAGCCACCCCAGTTTGGGAACCACTGGGTTAGACAATGATGGGTCACCAACAAAATTAAAACATTAGACAGAATGTTCTTTTTCGGGTTAAGCACATGTTCCTCGCATACAAAGATCAGTGCACACCACTGTTTTGTTATGTTTTCCACATCTCTCTCCTTAGGAAAAGCGATGCGAAAAAGTTCACACCTACTTGATGATTGCCTCATGGGAACGGTAGTTTTCACACAGCAGGATCCTGCAGGGGTAGTCAGGGGGATAGTGCTCATACAGTCGGTCCAGCAGAGACACATGGAGGTTCCTCTCCCGCGCGAATTCGCTGTACACAAACGGACTGAGCTGCAAAGAGAAAAGCATGATCAAAAAGAGGCTTGAGTTACCACTTACAACCTCACTGACACTGAATAAAACCACCCATGTGCTACAGGAAATCTTAATCTAATATGATAACAAAATGTCATTTATTTATAGTTGGACTTAATGCTGCAGACAGTTCCTGTTATAACTTAGGATATAACAGCATTCTGTTCCTCACCAGGCTTTTTTTTAGAATAAAACTAAACTAACCCCGAGACTCTAGAGCCTGTGCAAAACATTCAGACTGCTGTAAAGTACCTATACTATAGATACCCTGTATAAATAAATTCCTGCAGTGATTCGTACTATCAACAGTACTCTGCCTTATAAATTAATGAAGAATTACCTGTTATTATAAAGGCGAGAAATTAGTAGGAGTACCCACAAGAGACCTTCATTTTTTTGAAAGTGAATTTGTTTTCAATGTTTTTTTTTCAGAAGGGACACAAGGATTTGGCTTTTGCATGGCAGTTTGATAGCAGCCTGTTTACTCTCCAGTAATCTGTCAGCAGGGACACGTACTACTCGTCTCCTAGACAATCTTCTTGTTTATTGCAGGGCCGCGCACACACAAACCACCACACACACACATTCCTATGGGCAATTTAGAATCACCAATTAACCTAATGTACATGTTTTTGGACTGTTTTTGGACCCACGCAAGCGCTCGGAGAACATGCAAACTCCACACAAAAAGACCCCTTGCCCAGGAACTGCACCTTTTGGCTGTGAGGCCCCTGTGTTGCAAAAAAGTTATTAAATTGCAACATGTGTGTTCAAAAGTAACAAGTTGTTTTCATACCTGCATGTGGTCTCCAGCAAGAACGATGCGTGTACTCTTATTAGCCAGTGCCAAGGGCATAATGGTCTCACACTCCATTGCCTGGGCTGCTTCATCCAATAGTATGTGTGTGAAAAGCCCTTTTGAAACACACACATATAATAAAACATCATATCACGGGTTTCAAACCCAGCTCAAGTGTATATTTAAGCCCCTCCCTGAAACAATTCTATAAATGCAAAAATGAAGGAGGTAAAACAGGGTCCAGCATTCAAACAGCTAGTGTGTGAAGATTATATTTGAAATTTAAACGTTTCTTACAAGAAAAAAATATTCTAAATGATTTAGTAATAGTATAGGTGGACTGCTGGCAAATTGATGATAGACGCACCTGTCACTTTACAACTCCCTTTACTTTACCAGCCAATTATAAGGAAAGCAAAATTGGAAGGTCAGTGTGTCCTCTGATCTACCATAATGTAAGTAATTTTGGGCACTGGGGAGTCACAATATAAACATGTGACATGATGAAATCACATCTAAATGCATGCTCATGCTGAATGAATGCAACTTTCTTTTTTAAATAGTCATTTCAACCAACTATAGCAAAATCAGTTTCTTCACAACATTTCCCCAAGACCATGGGGTTACATAAAACAAACACCTAGAGCATAAATTGTCCTAGCAACATGAAGTGCATATGTGCATATCACCAATCGCGCAAACTGAATAGAGGACGGCACAACTGCTTCTGGAGTATTTGTGTCAGATATCATTAGTCCAAGCCTACTGCTCACCAATTCCTGCAACAATTTCCCGCCACTCATTCGTGTTCTTACAGGACAAGTGAAATCTTAAGCAGCAAGTTTAAACATGCGATCGAGATACACATATACACAAAAAAAACTGTTACATCTGGAATAGGACGTTCCGTTAAAACCAAAATTTGCATTGATGATTGTAACTTTGATTATTTTATGATTGTTGTTTAGTACAATCATAAGTACATAAACCACATAAGATGTCTATTACTATCAAATAACACCAAAACAAAAATCACACCATATTCCAAAAGAATATTTGAAAGGATCATTTTTCGGACACTTGTAGTAAACTCAAGTGTAGAAACACAGCACCCATTTTATTTCGGGTTCTCGCTGTTTTGAGATGCAACCTTTTTATTTTCGTACATGACATATCCTATCTGCACAAACAAGGTATGCGCATACATACGACAGGTAGGAGCGCCTACCATAATGCTTGGGCGGAACATTTCTTTCTGGGCTGATCCTTATTCCACAGAACAAAAATACACACAAATACATTTGGACCAATTAATGACTGCTATCGAGATGACTTTCGACCAGCATAACAAAACATGTTTTCGAAGACAACTCCTATTATACTTTTAATTAATTGCACATCATTGCTAAATGCTTATCCTGGATGCTGCACATGTTAAATGCCGACAGAGTATTAGTGCCTGTTGCCTAAAGGCATTTGCCGGCTATAAATGTTCAAGTGCAGTTCTGGTAAATCATTTAGTATTAACCAAGTTCACACTTTCACTGGGCTTGAAATTGGATCATGTAATGAAAATCAGCCATATTGAATTTAGATGCCTGTTACAACAAAACACATACAAGTGTCTCATTTGCATTTCATAATAGGATTTGAATAGGGAGGAAGAATTTGGAGGTGATGTCATGTCATGTCATACTAGAAAGCTGACTTCCAAATGTTCTGTTCGGATCAAATGATCTCACTGTTAAACAGGAAATAGTCTGCACAAACTAAGAGCGTTAAATAATAGAGTGTATCTATTCATTTTAATAGCAGTATGAAATATGAGAAGTGCAAATAATCTAAACCTGTTTGTCTTTATGTGCCACATTCTCAATAGCTGACAACAAACATCTCTGTTTTGGCACACACAGACTAATAACTTAAACACCTTTACAAAAAAAAATCTGCACAGCTTCTTTGTCATGGTACTCATGCAATGAGTGGCTGTTACTGAACGGTAAAATTGGCAAAAAAAAGGCTTAATGTGGGAAGAGCAGAAGAAAAAAAAATACAAAAAAGGAAAGAGATGACACTGTAAGCTAACGATGTTGAGCGTGTTAGACAGGCGAGCTGGGTTTCTTAGCAACAGATGACCCTGCGAGCAGACACATTCATGGCAGAAATTAGCTTCTCATAATAAAGTGTTACAGACCACAACACTAAATGGGAGGGGTTTTATTCAGGTAGAGGAGGAATTTAGTTTCTTTTGGAACATTATTTTTTAAATGGCTTCATTTAAACTTGATAATGTAAGCCAGTTTCAGTTGGGGGAATCAGCTACAGCAAAGCCTCTCGAGAGCAAGAACCTAAGCAAGCAGGGAAATGTGTGAAAAAAAAACCCAAATATTTATGCAGTTAACTACAGGTTGAACAGCTATAAAGCAGATACATTCAAATCATCATTACCAAGGACATGGGAATTACCATGTGGACAGATAGATAATGTATGTGTGTGTATACTTACCAGGTTCCAGATCAAGCTGACAGAGGTACTGGGAAGTACTGAGTGTCACTACCACTACTCTGTGGCGCTCTATGTCCTGCCGAGTCGGCATCTGGAAGGTGAGGTAAGCTCCGGAAATCAGGCAATACTGCTGCACCACTGGATGCACAGTTTTCACCCAGCGGTTCCTAAAGTACACCCTATACTCAAACACACATGCAGAGTTCAATTTTAGTACAACAATAAAGGTACATCAGACAACACATTGATGGTCCCTTAAATACACTGCTCAAAAAAATAAAGAGAACACTAAAATAACAACCTAGATCGGCCTGAATGAAATACTCTTATTAAATGCTTTGTTCTTTACAGAGTTGAACAAAAATCACACAAAAATCATCAATGAAAATTAAATGTTTTAATCCCTGGAGGCATGGATTTGGATTCTCATTCAAAATGAGAAGTGAAATTAGGTGGCACCCAGGGGCAACCACACCAGCATATGGCCTCAAAAGACATCTGAGGATCTCATCTCGGTACATAATGGCAGTCAGGCTACCTCTGGCGAGCACATGAAGTGATGTGCTGCCCTCCAAAGAAATGCCACCCCACACCATTACTGATCTAATTAGTAATGCTGGAGGATGTTACAGGCAGAAGAAAGTTCTGTAAAGCACGAATTTACCAATCTTGGTGTTCTCTGGCAAATGACAAACGTCCTGCACTGTGTTGGGCAGACATGCACATTTGTGGCCTACTGGAGGGCATTTTGCTTTGATGAAAAAATTAATTGTAAACTTGTATAGTTTGGCCTCCCACTGACACACACAAGTTTACAAGCAACTCTTTAAGGTTGAGTATTTGTGAATGGTTGCACTGTATTAGTATTGGTGGCAAAAGTCAATAATAAAAGATAACTGAGAATTAGCTCTACACAATATTACTGTGACTTACACACTTAACGTTGCTAAATGTCCAGACTAATTTTGCTACTCTAATTACATGTAAAAAATATTATACATCAAGTTGTAATTAACAAAAATATTTTGAATCCTTCTGTCTATGTGTAAGGGGGCTCGATTAACAAAATAAATAAATAAATAAATAAAATAATAAATGCACACTTTATAATAAAAACTTTATGAATGGATAGCTGTTTCCAAGATTAGAAAATTTAATTTTGTCAAATACAAAACTGTAAATAAACAGTTAGTTTAAAATGACAAATTAGTTTTTTTGGGTAAATAAGGAAAAAAATGTCTTGGTTTTATTATTTGCACAGAACTCAATATAATGTCTATAAAGTTAGTAAATTTTATAAAAGGTAAATTGACGGCATTAATGCAGGTTTGTACACAAGCAAATATGGCACCAAGTTCATCTTAAACTGCGGCGGGTACCTGAGCGGTCTTGCGTGTGAATTGCCAGCCTCCACATACGGATGCAGGTAGTCCTTTATGTAGAGATCTGCTGCGCTGTTTGAATGTGTGCAGATGAGGACCCTAGTAACAATTATAATGATTAAATACCAATTTATACATTTTCAATTTCAATAACTACAAATGACTCGACTAACCAAATATCCTCAATACTAAGACAAACCTAGACATATCACTGGGAGAAGGTAAGACAGTAAAAAATAAGCTAATGAGCAGGAATGAGAGATTTCTAAGGAGGTGTTATATACAGCTTCTACTGCATGGTTAATTTTGTTAATTCACATGTGGTCGTGTGGCAAAAGCATGTAAATAGACAGCAACGCAATCACGACACCCTAACTTTTTAAGAATGTCGCAAGCACACCACCAGTTATGTGGCAAGAACCAATCAAAGCTTCCTAACCTTTTTCCTTACACTGTAACCTCAGCATGATAATAGAGGAGCAGATCATTATTGCAATAAATTTTCTAGCAAAGGTGCAGCAAGAGAGGAAATCCATAGCTTATTTTCCTTGTTGTAATGGAAAGTGCAGCTAAGGGTTGCTTAGCAACAACTTACACCATGTGTTTTTACATTTTCATGTAGATTACTCAAATGTATGAATTTACCGTGTATCAGGCTGTTTGAGGATGTGTTTCACTGCTTGAGCCAGCGTGAAAGTTTTTCCTGTACCGTAGGGTCCGATTATTAGAACTGGAGGGAGACTGATTGAGAGTGGTGTGGTGATGGCCAAAATGGCCTCCTTCTGCTTAGCATTCAAACGAGGGTCCAATTGCTCATCCCACTGCCTGGACAATGAAACATGTTTGGAAAAAATTACAGATTTGTTTTGCCTGTGAAAAACTATTAAATCTGTGGTGACCTGACTAACATTTGTATGAGGTTTTTTGGACATCCCATTTGAACTTCAGTCCTCCTTGTGCTGTCTCTCACACACACACACACACACACACACACACAAAGTTTCCACTATTCAGGAGCGGTTTTTCACTAAATTTGGAATGTGGTTGTAGGAACATGGCCATATTCACAAATAAATAGTGTACAAACTTAGGACACTAATAAAATGTTGGCATGCGTGTAAAAATAATGTGTCCTTTACCTGTTAGGGCTCCAAGGGATTATTGGAGTTAAGCTGATGTCAGGAAAAAGAATGCTGTTGTCACGTAGTCGGTCTAAAGCATAGTGCATCTCGCACAATGGAAGCCTGTTAAGCTGAAACTGTAGCTCCACCTAGTGGACCAGAGAGAAATCTGATCAACCCATCTACCAACACAGCAACTTGGAACAGTAATGTTCCTTTTCCAACAGCAAGAAAACACTCAGAGTTTAAACAAGGCCATCATTAAGGAGGTTTTCACACATTGCTTAACATCCTAACCAGCAAACCCTCAAACCAGGATTTCATATGCAAAACTATACAGGAATCTAATAAATGAGCCTTTTAAAATGACAGCAGACAGCTGTGAAGGATTTCACATGGTTTCCACAAGAAAACAGAGGCTGTTTATCTAGCTTTATTAGTGCTTTAGTGTTGTAGTGGCTTTAAAAGATTGGGGAGAGGCTATAACCAATGGGATCTTCATGTTGTTTTTAATGGAGGACGCGAAAGCAATTTAGAGCAAAGCCTGATCTTTAGAGATCGACCTACAACAAAAAGGCTCTGGGATTCTGCCATCACAATTCAATTACTGGCTTTAAACCGTGCCAGCTGTTTAAGAGCTGGTTTATGGGAACAAAAAAAGCTTCGTTTCAGTGGGATCGATGTCAAAAATATACACTGCCAAAAATGTGTCCTGCACGTTGAGCTATTGTTTTGGGAAGTACTGACAGGAAATTAAATCTCCCTTATAAGTAAAACAGAAGGTTGCAGTGTATAGCTGCATATAAATCATGCATGGCATTGTTGGTAATCAATGCTGGAACAATAATACAAATCTGCCAGACATGACATTTAGAATCCAACCTGCAGCTCCCGGTCTGGGATCAGATTGAGCTCTTCACAGCAGTCCTTGCAGATGCGCAGGAAGATGTAGTCCTTAGTCTTCTCTTCAATTACAGCCTCATAGACGCGCTCCTTGGCACTGGCTGGCTGGCATTGACGATCCCGGCTCACAGGTAGTAGCAGCACAGAGTTCACCTTTGTCATTACCAGCCGTCCTGCCAGTGTGTCCTCAGACAGCGTCTCTGTTAGCTTGAAGCGGGCATACAGCTCACCGTTTTGGGCATATTTGGCACCCCCGGATATTCCAGTCAGCATGAAGCTGGAGACTAGCTGCAGGTTTACCTTGATGTTGAACCTGGAAACATAAATTCCTTTGTGTTTACAAATAATAATACAAAAAATGTAGGTACAAAAGCACAGTTTTTTATCATCATTTAGAAAGTACAGTCTTGATATTATTATGCGAATAGTATGAGTAAAATTTAGACATATTACATCAGCTTTTTTGTGACATGTGATAATGTTACAGCGGCGCAGATTTAAAGGACTAGTAGATCACCAGGAACTTTTTAGTATCCTATAACTGGCATGCTATTTGTCTCAGTTTTTAATATTCTTTTTATTGTTTGTTTTTTTTATTCTGACAGGGCCCTTCATTACAGCAATAATAAAACATTTTTGCTATATTACTACCAACTCTACCTGCAGAATATCACTTTACAAACATTTTGAAGCATAATTCAACACAAGTTTCCAATTACATAAGTCATTTAAGTCCTAGTAAATAAAACAATTTGGGACAATGGTGACTGCCTGCTGTATTCTTTACAAAATAAAAGATGATTCTTTAGTAAAAAGAGAAAGCAGATTCACCAGAGAATAAAGCAAGTCATTAAATGGAAAACAAGGTTTTGTTTTTTTTTCTTTCATTCTACATTTAACAAAAGATGTGCTTCAGTCTAAATAAAGGCTAAAAGGTACTCACTTGCTAACTTCTTTGTACTGTGCAATCTCCTCGATGTAGAGCAGGTCATGCAGCCGGGGCTGATAGTTCTCGCGTGTAAGAGTCTTGTCTAATACAGACTGAGTAAAGAGCTGGTCAGCAGACAGTGGGATTTGATAGCGGCTAAGCAGACTGCGCTCCAGCTCCATGTTCTCATTGGGAACAAAGTCCACGATGGTCTTGCAAGTGGAGTCCCAGCGTTTCGCTGTCATAAGAAGCTGCTGCCGGGCCTGCATCAAATGTTCCAGGTCTGCAAGGAATAGGGGTAATAGTATAAATAAGATAGAATTGGAAAAAAAACCCCACTGGTTTTAAACAGGCTATGACCAAACAATTTTGTTTATTCCAAAAAAAACTTTATAATTTTGACATAAGTTGCACTGCAACAGATATTTATGTTGAATTGTCATTTGAAACGTTTGCCTAAATAAAGTTATTCTATGTATTGTAATTATTTTAAATAATTACATTTGTGTTACAAAAAAATCTACAAGCACTGGTCTTGCCCAGTTACTGAGTGTAAATATGACCTACAATCATACCTCAAAAGTATAATTTTGATTAAAAAAAAGCACCCATTATACAACACAAAACTATACACCCAAACCATGTGATTATAAAAACTGATTTTGCTTAAATCTTTTTCCCCATAAATATAAAGTTCACAAATGTTACCTTCAATTGATGCTGCATCCACCATCACTCTCTGCATCAGCACAGGCTCAGAGCCGAAATCGAAAACTACTGTCTGGCGGAAAGTGCCGAAGATCTCGGTTTTAAAAGCCACTTCCACAGTGTAGAGGCAGTGATCCATGCCATTCTGCAGCAGATCTACTCCAGTCCACTCCTGACAGCCACCTTCACATACCTGCTGGGGTAACTGGGTGGAGGAGTCACCTGCTGACACCGCTGTTATAGAGAAGTGGGGACGGTTGGCATCATAGAGCAATGCGATGCGATGCAACAATCGGGCAGGCTGGACATAAAAATGGCACAAAGGAGAGAGTTGGTAATGCAGGCAGACTAGTACACATCTTATAATATTACAAGAGAGGAAAAAAGTGCACAATCCCACAAACAAAAATGTGTTTATAAAATAATTACAGTATCACACATCAATCATACAAAATTTACACAAATTCCAAAGATTTTTATTTAAATATACTTTTGAAAAAATTGCAAAAATCTTTTTATTTTATCCTTCTTGCATTGACCAATTTGGTTCTAAACCAAATATAAAGTAAATACAATTTAGTTATTATTTTAAAAACCATAGTATGAAATAAAGTATTGACAAAGAATCTGTGTCTTCTTCTCATGGTTCAAAAGTGAGAGATAAAAATAAAGCAAAGCATTTCTTTACAAATTACTAAAATTCAAGCCACTCAGTCTAATTGACAGCTTGATATAAAACAAAGAACTAAATAAAAAGTGACAAGGTGGCGTGGTGGCCAAGTGGTTAGCACACCCAGGTTCAATTCCTGTGCAAGGGGCCTTGTGGAGTTTGCATATTCTCTATGCTCTTGGGTTTACTCCGGGTTTTTCAGTTGTCTCTTACAGTCCAAAAACTTGACTGCTGACTCTAAATCACACACAGGCCCGAGTGCGAGTGCGTGTGGTCGTTCATCTATGTGTTGCCCTGCGATGGACTGACGACCTGTCCAGGTTGTAACCCTGCCTATCTTCCAATGTGTGCTGGGATAGGCTCCAGCAGATCCCTGTGACCCAGTTAGGGAATAAGCGAGTATAGAATATGAATAAGCGAATGAACAAATGAATGAATGAATGAATAAAGTGTCTCCTTTTTTCTTTCATTAGTTTGATTCTGTTTGATTAAATACAACCAAACACGAGCAACATAATTGTCAGTCTAAAGACAACCATTGTCACAGTATTCCTACCTCACAGTAAAGTAAAAATATCCAGGAATGGGATGACTTCTTGGTGTTGACAGTGACTGAAAGATCTGAGTTATGTTCCACTGTAACTCCATCTACACAGTCATTGAGCTGCAAAGACAAACAGGGGAAATAAAACACAAATAAAAGATTAAAACTTTTTTAGACAGCTTAAAAGGCGTCATAGTACATAATGATGCTGATAGCAAAATAGAATTATTCCAATCTGCAACGCACAACTTTAGGAGCGGCATTTTAATGCACAGTTACTGCCTTTGTTTTAGAAATTCAGTACATTTAGACTTGAGCTCATCATTAGTACCTGAATGCAACTTTGGAGTAAGTCATTAGAGTCTAGTTATTTTACTGGAAAAAAATACTTCTGTAAAAGTTCAGGTCATTTAGAATATTGGTTGTGTAAGTTTTGAAATAAAAAAAAATTTAGTACAGTAATGAAGTATTTTTCGTGCATAACATTACACCTCGGCTAGTTAGAAACTATTAGAAAGGAACTTAGTGGATAGAAGATCATAAACTATTTTATGAACAATTCAAAAATGTAACAATTTGTTGTGGATCAAAATAAAAAAATAGACAAACTAAGATGCACAAGCCTTGCTTTAAGATAAGGCTCAAAATGGCATTACAATGGAGTTTATATCTTTAGTCAAAATGAGTTCACATTATTTTTTCAAAAACTAAAGATTTTACCACAAAAAGGAGCAATTAAATGGGAGGGGAGTGGTTAAGGTGTTTGACTGCTAATTAGATGATCAAGGTTCAACTCCCAAGTACCCACTGCTTAAATGAATAATCCTGCTTCTCCAAATCCCAGCTGTATTCATCTATTTAACAAATTTTACATATCCATAAAGATTACATATCCCAGAAGATTTTTCACCCTTATGTTACCTTTCAGAACATATTCACAGGAGTCTTAAAAACAACTCATTTTTAAACATTTTTCTTAAATACTATTTCTGGTTAAACATCATACCACTTTCTCTGGAGTGAGGGAGTTAATCCACTTTTCAATAAGGGCCTCTGTATAGTTCTCACTGTAATGCTTCCCATCTTGTTGCTGCTTGAGACGGATAAGTCTGGAGGCATAGCGCTGCTGCCATTCGGTCAGTTCCTCTTGAGAGTGTGCTGAGGTGCACTGTGCACCATACCGACACAGACCCTGCTCTAAAAACCTGCAGGAAATCACAGTGTTACACTCGCATCCGAAAAAGTTGAACAGAACATTAGTTAGACCAACTGTTCTTTTAACAAAATTTGCACAAATATGTGCACATACATGTATATGTGCATGTAATAAAATAAGCACCATTCCAAAAAAAAATACATCTAAAAAAGTCAAACATCTATCTCAAAAATAGACAACACTCTACTCAATCTAGAAATTTAGACAGAGAAAATTTTATGGTGGTCTTCTAAATGACTGCTGCATTTAAAGTATAAAATCGGCATGGAGAAACACAGACTAAGATAAAAGCAAATGCTATACCTAAAACTTTATATTGCATTATAGCACACTAATCAAACTAAATACAAAAACATATTTGCACAACCGACTACTACTGGATAGTAGTATTTGATTACTTAAAAAATGAATAAGGTTTGCCTTCTAGAAATAAAACAGCATCTTAATTAGTAAAACAGATAGAACAGCAAACATAGATCATTGCAATCTGAACACAAGGCAACTTAATAATTCGACTTGAACAGCAGTCAACTTTACCTTTTACATAACGTGTACTCCTCACTGCTAGTGACCCCTCTGGGCGGAGGCCGAAACTGCCAACCTTCTTGAACATCTATCCAGACATTTAAGCAAAGAGAGGCCATAACAAAAAAGAAGAAGAGGGAGAAAGTTGTTGAAACAATCTATATTCAAACAGCTATCCAATAATGCAACCGGGACTAAATATAATGTCTTGAATCGACTGTGCTGTTGGTACACTCAGTCAAAGAAAACTTACCATCTTCTGTTTCTCCTGGTGGTTCAGTTACCATTTTACTGCTTACAACCTGCCAAAGCAAACAATTCATTTGATGAAATATTGTATTTTTTATTTTTTTATATTCTAATAAAGGTCATGCATAACAACTAGAATAAAAAAAAACTTTACAAAATAAGTAACTAATACGACAGGGGGGGGGAAGGGAGGAGAAAAATAAATAAATAAATAAATAAATAATTACCTCCATTTCTGAAAGGAGGATCTTTAACCTCGTCATATCCTTTGCAATGATACCATTCTTTAACAAAGCAAATGTACTTGGGTCAAGTTTTAGATCATCTTAATTAAGTCAGAAATTAAACATACAGAACAAGGTGTGGATTGATTTACCAGCGGTTCTCCATACAGAGCTTTAGAAAGAATGGTATAGACTTCCTGTAGGCTTCCATCCAGCATCATTTTCTGCAACCCAGCCCTGAAACTTCCCTCACCTATACCCAGCTCCTCAGCCAGCACTACACACACAAACACACAAAAAACTTAGCCACCTGCACTTTTATAAGTTTAGTCCTGGATTGAAAAATCGACATTGCTCATGCATTCAAAAGAGTTTTTACTCACCATGCTTACAGTCATCATCAGCTTGATCGTATTTCTTCTGAAGAGAGAAGTGAAAAGCATTTGTCAGCTGACAGAACACTATGCAACAGGGTGTTTATACATTTTTACACATACTGTATAGATGAGTTAGTTATTTAAGATCTGTGTAAAGAAAGAAAGGCATTAACTGCAGAAAAGTCGTGCATTGTTTTTTTAACAGGATCTGCTAGTAAAACATTACATTTACAGCATTTAGCAAACGCTCTTATCCAGAGCAACGTACAATTACATTATTGGATTGTATGTGCTTAAATACGTAAAAGTAAAATTTTTTAAATACAGCTCGTCTCAAAGACATTTGTTTATATTTTTATTCCTAGAACTCTGATATAATTAACCCTTACAAAGTACCACTATGTTTTGTTCCACTTTATACTACTGAAAGCACAAACATTAAGAAATATAGAAGAATTTTAACAAAAGTGCACCAATGCAACCATTCCAGATAAGCTTCATTCAGATGTAACTCCATGAGGTACAGCCATCAACCAGCCACACTAACCTAATAAACGATGCATTTATTGCCATTTAATTTGTTTAATACTGACCAAAATAAAGTAGTCTTCCCACAATAAAAGGTCAACAAATTAACAAATTGTTGTCCATGCTAATTTCACCATTTCTCAATACCATAAAAGACATCATTCCCTCAGATTAGATATTACATTTGTGCTTCACAGTTTGGTGATCAAGTACTGTGCAAAGCTTTTGTCCTCCAAATTAAAGTTCCTCTGCTTGATCCCCCTTGGTCTTATTTATTACTGTCGACTCGTCACTATGGTTTTATTTGCAGATTTCCCTCAAAATCCAGTTACCCGATTTTTACACTGTGGAACTGTTATAACAAAAATAATTTTCCACTATAATGTGTCACTACTGTATTTTCCATTCATTCATTCATGTATTCATTCACAAAATTCCCTTTAAAACTCAAAGATCCCTTTAAAAGATTATTTTAGGATGCACAGTAATTTATCGCTTTACGATGCATACCAATTTTCCCCAACAGTTGCTTCAGCACCACTGAGTGGACCAGGTGGATTCACATAACTTGGTAGTAAAGTTTTATGGAGAATAAACGGAAATAGCGCGCATAGGGAAATTGTTGGTTAATTGTGAATTAATACTAGCCTCAAAATTGAATACACTTTCTTTGGTGCAACCTGAGTTTAGTACACAAATAAGAATCACTTAATAGACTGCCAAATCTCAGATACTAACCCTAAAGACAACAGATATTTCTATTATAAATTACTAAATGATTGGAACTGTCAAAATCTAGACTGATAATTTATAGAAAAAGTCAAAATTTACACCTTTCACCCACCAGAGTTAAGGATACCAATCATACACCATTTTGAATATTATTTTGGATAATATTTATAAATATAAGGTCCTAAAAATTTAATATTTTGGCACTGCTATAGCAGACAGACTGACAGCAGTCTTACAAGTTGTGCATTGGAAAGTCATTCATCAGCTTCAATTGTTATGAATTTTACAATGATCTCAGCTGCTATCAGCAACATAAGTAATGCAATGTTGTATGGAGCATCAAGTGGGATTGTTCTGCAGCTGACTTATTTTGAAGTTATTTAATTTAATCACTTATCAAAATTATTAAGATGCGCCATTTATATATTATATTAATCATTATTAAAGCACTGTAATTCGAAAAGTCATGGAGTGGAATTTGTACAAAAAACAAAAAAAGCATCTATTTGGAGCAGTCACTTAGATTTTGTTCAACAAAAAAGCAGCACACTTTTAACTCTACTATATGAATTATATAATTATAACTCAATACTAGTTGCTCTGTCTCTTTTTGCTCTCCTTCTGTTTGCCATAGTTTGGTTTGGCTGGTTAAGCACCACACCCTTAACAGTTGGTAGCAGTTATATACACTAAGTTGGTAAGCCGATGGGGAAAAGAAATAACACTAACATAAGAGAAGAAGAAGGATTCCCAGTGCATTTTGTATCAGTAAAAATCAAATGGAGTCAGACATCTGAAATAGAGGTTAGCTTTTAGCTTCAGAAATGGAATTTTCTCCAGTTATCTGCAAGTGATTAGGATAGCAACTTTTTGGTGGGAGTGGGACAAAAGAGGCTTAAAAATCAACTTCAGCATCTGTCTTAGATATTTTTATATTTCTTAATTCATTTTTTCTCATGTGCTGCTTATTACTTACAGTCCGATTAAAAACATGAACAAAACTCTACAAAGCTAATATGAGGTTAGACTGTATGCTGTGTGCCAAAATCTACATGAATGGTAAGGATGCTTGGAGCGCACCAGCTGGAGCAGGGCTGCCATACGGTAGAGCAATGCACACTTGCGGAGAAAGGTTGCGTTAGGGGTGAGTGGGGTTGATCCCAGGGCCAACAGGGCCTCTGTGCTGTGAGCCACCGCTGCCTCATACTCCTGCCTTACAATTGATCCAATGGCCTCTTCACATGACTTCTGGGGCCTCCTGTCCTCCATGACTCTGGGACAGAGTATCTGAGGTTGAGATAAAAAGCAAGGTGTTATAGCAATAGCCACCATCCAGAATAAGGAGATTTTTTTCACAGACATGCAACTCCCATATCCCACTAACAGATTGCTTATATCACTTATATACTATTTCTTAAATGCGTGTAAAAGATGTTACATTTTAAATAAACTATTTCAAAACAATGTTTATAATTTAGGGACCACTCTAAATTTGTGTGTGTGTGTACACACAAACACACTTTTGTTTATACCAATAGAACATCTTTATTAAAAAATAAATGAAGCACATTTTATATTTATGCAAGTCAACTTTTTAATAGCTGTCAAATTCATGTGCTACTACCCATTTCTACTATACCCACTTATTCCCTATTTTGGCACCACAGGGGTCTGCTGGAGCCTGTCCCGGCGCACGTAGCGCGTAAGGTAGGGGTACACCCTGGACAATCCAGCGCAGGGTCACACACAGACAACCACACACAGGCACACACTTGTATGGGTAATTCAAAGTTAAATTAGTACATTTAGAATCACTAGTCCAGCTAATGTGCATGTTTTTGGATTGTGGGAGGAATCCAGGAGAAAACACCTTGCCTGGGAATTCGAATCCAAGACCTTCTTGCTGTGAGACAACCGTGCTAATCACTATGCCATGCGCACGACTGCCTCACTACTTCTGTAATAGATAAATTTTTCAGTGCTTATTTTTAACTAAATAGCGCTAGTATCGCAAATTGAAAATAAATGGAAAATATCACCATGTCTCGCGCAGCTTCTTTATTTTGGCCTCATTATGATAAGTCTAGCATTACATTCATACAAGCCTATATTAACAAAAATCAGGCTAAAACACAACTCAATTAAAAACATGAAGTAACGGCCAACATGAATAATTTACAGACGTATGACTTAATATATTCTATTTATTAATAGTATTTACAAATTGACGCCAATACTGCAATAATGTAGAATTTAGTCTGCTGGTAATACGATTAAGTTTAATTGATCAGTCAGCTTTATTCTATCAGTGACCTTTTGATAGTTAAAGAGGGTTTTAGAAGGATAAGCAGCATCAAAGGTTAATAACCAGTAAGGTTACATTAAAATCACATTTTCCCTGGAACTGTGGCTTCGCTTAATCAGTGTAACTGAATATGTAAAAACAACTAACCCACTGTTTCACTAGGTTTTGATAAGAAACAAAAACATTTTTTTCACCAAAATATGGTCAAAATTGCACCATCCGTTGCCACTTTTACCCATCGCGCCCATCTGTTTCCGATCCATGTAATTAAAATTAGTCAAGTAAGGTTAGCACATGTACCCTGATGACTCGGGTTTAATTTCGGCTTGTTTCCTTTCCGGTCTCTTTCTCTCTCAAACTTCCTTCCTCTGTCTTATCAAAATATTGCCCAATATTACACATATCATTTTTTTTAAATTATTTGTAAATCACCTGGTCAGCAGCTCAGGTTTGAGGTTTCCATTTTCTTACACTACTTTTTAGTTTATTTCCTTTGTCACTGATAAGTAAAGCGTTAGTCTCTTTTGCTAATGGCTGCTGTAGAGATTTTTAGGTAGCCTCTATCGACATAAACTTTAACGGCTTTAATAAATAGCACATTTCAAACTGCCAGCTGTAGCAGATGTTTGGCCTAATCAGATCTCAGGTTTCCTTGTTCAAGACTAGCAAGGTTTCGGGATTGGTTTAGAATCAAGATCCCGCCCTGGTGGAAAAGCAGTTTTACAGACACACTGCTTTCTTTAAGGTCCATCATGGCAGTGTTGAGAAGGAGGATGTGCTGCTCACCAAAAATATGCAACATACAAAGAAGTCATGTGATGCTGAAGTGACATATTAAAACATTTACTAGAATACTGCCTTTCATTGACTGATGAATAAGCCTTCCAGTGGGAGAAACTTAATTTATTGTTTTAATAAAAGTTTTATTAAAACAATAAAATATTAATTCATGGGAAAAAAATACTTTGACCATTGCTCAGTTCAAACAGCTCGCCGTGTTCATTTTTTTACCCTTTGGGTTTTTGTTTGTACTTGTTTTTGTTGTTATCAACTGATGATACGGTTAGGATGGCACATGATGTAGAGGTTAGCACAGTTGCCGCACAGCGAGAAGGTTCTGGGTTCGATTCCCGGGCAAGGGATCTTTATGTGCAGAGTTTGCATGTTCTCCCTGCATTTGCATGGGTTTCCTCTGCGTTCTTTGGTTTCCTCCCACAGTCCAAAAACATGTACATTGGGTAGATTGGTAACTTTAAATTGCCTGTAAATGCGAGTGTGTTTGTGGCTGTCCATTTATGTGTGGCCCTGCAACAGACTGACGATCTGTCCAGGGTGTACGCCCTATGTGCGCTGGGATAGGCTCCGGCACACCCCCGTGACCCTGAGTAAGGGAATCATGGGATCAATAGTGTACTTTGCATTTATCGAGCAAGATTCATTTGATTTGCCTCCGAATGCCATGAACATGGTGGATTAAATCTGTGGTTTTAAGCAGTACTATAAGGGATGTGGACTTAACACACTCCGAGTGCTCATCTGTACATCATCTCTTTGTGTTTAAGAAGAAACAGAACTGTTTTCTAAATTTTAATTCAATGCCTGGAGCATTGATAACATTGCTGGTAGACAGCCTTATCCAAAGTGACCGATGTTAAACTATTTTATACAACTAAACACTTAGGGGTTGAGAGTCTTGCTCAGGGGCCCAAACGTGGCAGTATGGTTGTTCTGGGAAACGAACTGCTTTAAATTAGCAGTTTATTACTTTAAGCACTGCACTACTTGGGTGTATAATATGTTTTAAATGTATATAAACATAAGCTGCGCATCAGTGTGGAAAAGACATGCTTTAGTCCTGAACAAGCAACGCTGTGGCTATAATAGCAAAGGCAATGCAAGTGTGAAGCTCCGAGTTTTTTTTTTTAACTTCTTATCGGCGTTAATTAACGGAAGTCAGAGCAAAAAAAAGCTATAGGGGGGCGACGGAAAACACAAAGGACCTATATTTGGATTCCGGGTCAGTTAATAATAGATGTTCCATCATCTGGCGAGGAAAAACAACAACTAGCCTCATTGTAAGAATAGACACAAAAGCACATCGCACAACACGTATTCCAGATCGTGGTGTTTTGCTAAACTACCCATCAGATTTCCTGCACTGAACCAGAAACTAAAGCTGAAGCTGGATGAGAGAACGGTTTAGCTACAGTTGTGTAGTTACCGAACTGTGATGTCGCCTAGAGAGCTAGCTCGCTGCGTTATTTTTTTGCACCTAAATTTAGACAAAGTCCCGCCCCTCAAGATGCAATTGGCCAGCACATCGTCAACATACGCGCTGAATTGTATACCACGCAATGACAGCCAGGCAGACAGACGACTGTTCGCCAATCACAGCGCAGAGGGCGGGCTAACAAAATAAACGGGTGGGAAAAATACCGCTATCTGGCCTTGAGCGACTAACGCCCCCATAATCGTGTTTACGCAATGTCTGGTACAATGTTCCGGAACGTCCACGATGCCTGATGAGTCGTTGCAACAAAAACAACTGCAACCCTAACACCAAAAACTAATATGTCCATGTACAAAGTGACAGGACGTCTGAACTAGCAAGCTAAGCTTAGCCAACTAGCGGACGCTAACGATCTTAGCTAACGTTAGCCGCTAGTTTGTAGGGCTGCGGTTCTGGCCTTTTTTGTGTAGCGAGTCATACTGCAGCGGGTTTATAGTGCTTATTTATCTTTTATTTCTCTTTAACATCCCCGACATTTGTTATTTTATCAGTAACTACAAACGAGTCGTTGTTGTTAATGTAAGAGCAGCGCGGTGGAAAGGTCTCGTAGGAAGTCTGCACTTACCTAGCTTCACTTTCTACGCCATCTTGAATCCACTTGTCAGCCTGTCGCACGGCATTATGGTCAAATATTTACTGCGCGCGCCTTCCTGGAAAAGCCACCGTCATGGAGCGTTATAACATTCAGCTCAGCGTCAACCTCACACGGCCTTAATAAAGCCAGTAGAGGATTCATTACCAACATGAATATGTATAGAATATTGTTTTCTAAACCCTATTCATTATTATGAATAACACCAGGGGCGCTGAAGTTGAAATGGAACCCAGTTTTTATAGTATAGTAATTAAAGGAAACTGGAGGCTGGCCAAATATATTGTGTGATCACCAGTAAAGTCTGATCATATAAAGATATTCAGTCATGTCCAGGCATTGCATAAACTAATATAGTATGTAGTGAAACAATTAAATGTTTTGGTCTTTGGCAGAAACCCTTGTTGATCCAAAGACTAGGTAGTCCTGGGTTCCAGCCATATCACTACCAAAGAGGATCAGGTTTAAGACCAAATCCTCCACTTGAGGAAGACCCTTAACACCTCCTGCTCTGGAGGTGCTACACTCTAGCTGACCCCAACTTACCGTGGAGATGTACATTTATCAAGTATATTTATTCAACTTTTATACCCACTTATTTCTCTTAATCGGGGTCACGGGGGTCTGCTGGAGCTTATCCCAGCGCACATAGTGCAAGGGGCAGGGGGTCCACTCTGGACAGGTCGCCAGTCCATCGCAGGGCCACACACACACACAACCAAGCACACTCACATTCACTCCTATAGGCAATTTAGCGTCACCAATCAACCTGATTTACATGTTTTTGGACTGTGGGAGGAAACCCACGCAAGCGCGGGGAGAACATGCAAATTCCGC
>JAOTQW010000018.1:7970309-7985883 GCA_026260075.1 Sisor rabdophorus
AGCAAATTGAAGCATTATTTTAATAGGCCTCACTGATTAGTTGTTTTCTTAAGGATACATAATGGTTTAATACCTTGAAGACGATGGTCTCCACTATCCTTCTAGTTTTTGTTGATGCCTTGGATAGTTGTTTCCCCAATTTTAATAGTTTCAGCAATATTCTTGATGTTTTCAAACCTGTTGAAACAGATTAACATCATTTCCACTAACACAGGATGTGTCTTCTCACATAGTTGTTTAAGAAATTAAAGGCTTCTCACTGCACCAATTCAGGTTAAATAACTTGTTGCCATCTGTAACATAATCCTCCATGCAGCAATTATCTAATGGGAGGCTTTTATCTATTTGCTTACCAGGTGGGGACTTTTTTTTGGAAGAGCAGTTTATCTCTAAAGTAATTGCGATAACTGGAGTTAATCTAATCAGAGTACTGCTGGCTCTTCAAGGGACTGTAGCAGCCTTGGGCTGTGTAGGAAGGAGAGGGAGGAGTGTGAAATGATGAGAGGGGAAAGTAAGGCTGTAAATTCAACATGCTGAAAAATAGCTTATCATTACTGCCAGCTGACACACCCAGCCACTGAAATGTGGGTGTGAATAAATAGGAGCATAGTTGAGCAGTTTATTTACCAGAAAATAAAATAAATTTAACCAAATTTTAGTTGCACAGTGGTAGCCTAAATGTTTAAGGCTTTGCTGTATTTATCAGAAAATCAATCTTCAAACCTCATCACTGCCAACTAGAACATATGAGCCCTTGAGCGAGGCCCTCCTTTAGGGTTGATGTATCATTAGCTGAGTTCTAAATCTAAGCTAGGCAAAGAAGCTAATTTATTGTGCTGTTATGTACTGTGCTTCTTTTTTATTTCAAATTATATTAAATTATAAAACAAATTATACATTAAACATGTACATTACGTATCTTTGTGACTCTAAATTACCCATAGGTGTGAGTGTGTGGTTGTTTGTCTATGTGTGGCACTGCAATGGACTGGTGACCTGTCTAGGGTGTACTCTTGCCTTTCGCCCTATGTGCACTGGGAAAGGCTCAGCAGACACCTGTGACACCAAGTTAGGGAATAAGCGGGTAAAGAAGATAAATAAATAAATGAATTTAAATATATAGCTCTGGACATTCAATGAAACAAAACTGAAACCATGCAAATAAGAACATTTTTACATTTTGTAGAAGATTTATGTTAACGTTGTTTTTTTCCTCCTTGTAGTGTTCTTTCTTGCCAAAGTTTTCTATTCACATAGAAACGAAATATGAAGACAACAATGGCAGCAATGACAATGTGAGTAAGTAACTGTGGCATCTGTGTGTGTGTGTGTTTTCAACATATAACTAATGTTAATAACTAATTCATTGCATGTATGGTCCACCCAGTCCTCATGCTTGTTACTCATCTCTTCTCCTGAAGAATCTTTTAAAATAAATATTGGGTTTATTTTCTGAGCTCTCACCACACTTTGCTTTCACTTAATGCTTTCAGCAATTTGTGGTCTAAGCACAAAGACGTTCTAATCTACACAACAGATAAAATTCATTATATCTTTGGCTCATTCAATATTGATGCAAACTTTAACATCTGCTTGAAATCTGCTTGGCTTCACACTTTTCAAAATATACCAAACAATAAGGAAATAGAATTGTTAATTTAATATTTTATTTTTAAAGCTGTGGCTTATCCTATAGAGTAAAGTACACACTGTAAGATTGCTTGGCTTAATTGTCTTTCTGCACACACCATACCTAATATAGTGTTTCTGATTTAATTCTAACCCTATGCTAATACAATTAGGTTGTCCTTGTGCTTTGTCAGTAAAATAATTAAGTTCCCACTCTATTTCAAGGCACATACAATGAAATAGAAAGCGCAATAACATGATGACCGGTTCTGTCATAAAAACACATGAATCACAGGGTAAGTCATGAAGTCGTGACACAAACCTCGATTGAGGCTTGACAAGCATCATTTGACGCTTTAAAGTAATAAGATTTGATACTTGAATGATGTTCCATTAGGAACAATACCTGCGAAATTATGCCTAAGAAAAAAAATGAGAATACAATGACACTTGAAGGAGTCGATGATAAGGAACTGATTGAGCTTGTGGCACAGGAACATGAAAGATGGCCACTGTACTCCCACCTCTGCTGACGTCAACCCTATTTTTAAACCAATGTTAACATAAAAAAAAAGACTTTTTTGCTTATTCATGTAATCAGCCAATCATTTCACTTTTAAACAAATAATATACAGAACTAAGGTAACATAGTGGTGATTCTAAATTGCCAATATGAGTAAATGTGAGTGTGTGGTTGTTCATCTGTGAGTGGCCCTGCAATGGACTGGCAACTTGTACCTCTGCCTCTCGCCCTATGTGCGCTAGGATAGGCTCCAGCAGATCGTGAATTAGAAAATAAGTGAGTATAGAAGATGATTGGATAAATGAATGTCAAAAGAGGCCAACAGCTTTAATTAGCGTTCAAAATAAACATTAGCTATATCACAGATTAGGCTAGGTTTTTTTGTATCTTAATATTCATAACTGCTTATGAACAGTTTTTAGATTTTACACAGAAGCGTGTAAAAAAAGGTAAAAGTAGTTTTGCAGGTGAAAATACTTGTGAAAAAGACAATGTGAGTTAGAAAATTACTTTCGAATAAGAAATTACTTTTTTATTTCCATGGCACAACTACTTCTCCGTGATCTTTTGATGTTTTTTCTGTGAAAACTCCTGTGTGAATGAATCCTTGGACATACGTCAAAATACATAAAAAAGATATAAAATCCAACCTACATGTTCTGAGCACTTGATGTCTTCATGTCTGTGTGAGTTGTTTCAAGTTTTCCCTCACCTCCCTGAAGTATTGTTGTCTATGCTAAATTTGCCCTTAAGCGTAAAGGAGTGTATGAATGATGGCTTTCAGATAGATTGTTGGCCTGTCTGGGCTGCATTCCCAATTTGTGGTTAGTGTTTTCTTAGGCTTTTTTATAGATTTAAGGTAAGAGAACCTTATTATTATTCTAGTAAGGTATCTTTGTAGAATTACAGAAATACAAGATACTGACAACATCTGACAGCAAAGTAATTAACTAATACACTGAAACATTTTAAGAAAGCCCACATTCAGAAAGGCTGTGCTGCCATCTGTTGGAGTGTTTTAAAACTTTTTGATAACCCCTTCAAATTCCTTCAAGTTTAATCTTTGAATACTAAGTAAGTGGAGTTTAGTTAATCAGAGTAAAAGATAACCAGAAGTAAAATTGTAGGAATCTAGTAATTCTATAGAAACTAGTGTTCTATATAAAACATTAAAATGCCTCTCCAGGAAATCCAGATAAATCCAACCAATCAAATGATGGGTTCAAACCTTCTAAGTGTTTCTAACTTTGTGTCTTGTGCATTAAGGATTAAGCCAGCCGTTTCTGGGCATGATGTCTAAGGCTGAGCCTACATCACAAATAACAGCAATCAATACACAGGGACAGGTTGCCTAGTGATTTAAGTGCTAAGTGTGTGATAGGGTTGCGCTGGTTAATTCAGTGGGAGGTTGATGTAAGACGTTTTATCATTGCAGATTTTGGAATCAAGCTGTTCAGAAATCTGCCAGAGTTGGCCTAAACACTCCAAGGTCTTCTGGCATATTCTGGCAGAGGGACAAAAGCTTATGGAGGGGTATGAAGTGTGCGTTACTATTTTAGTGACTTTACTGGGGCAGATTTTTTTAGAGATATATAATATACATGCTGTCTTTAATAGCAATTTTACAAAAAAGTATCCGCTTTCTGTCTTTTTTGGAACTAAGACTATTCAAATTGATATTAATCCAGTAAGGCTGCACCCATTGCATTTAAAACAACTCTAGCAGCTGAATTTCTAGTGCCTGCAGGCATTAAGTGAAAGCCCAGTGGTTATGTTTTTTCTCTCTCTCTTACTCTCTCTCTCTCTCTCTCTCTCTCTATGAAGCCTCTTTGAAGATTCTCCTATCCTTCAAAATGCTGTAGGCATCCATCAGTGCTTATTATGCAAACACTATACTTGTGTTTAGAGCTCACAGTCTGTCTGTAAACTGTGTTAATGTTTCTGTTAAAACTACCCCTGGTGTCATTTATCAATCAAGAGCATCGACTACATATTGCTGGCATGGTTTGACTCGTAATAGATTTGGTGTTATATATCGCAGGTTATCTTTTCTGCCTAAACATGGTATAATATGTAAGAACAAACAATTGATTAGAAGATAATCAGATGATCTTATTATACAGTATACTATGTCCACATTGAAGTGCCCACATCATTTGTTATGCTTTGTATATCTATTTGTTTCATTCTCACTGATTAATTTTTTATACAAACATGTCTCTTTCTTGGTCCATCGTAATCCTCTTTCTTAAAATATTCTGCCTTTCTTGCTTATAGGATGTTGTAATATTTCTTTATGATTCCAGCTGTATAGCTGTATTGCTATAGATTTAGAGTATTTATAGTTTAAGTCTTACATAATATAAGATACCTGCTGTTAAAAAGCTTAAAAAGTTTACTGAGTTTCCTGTTTACAGAGTTTCTATTTACACACATTTCATAATTATATTTGATTGTGCAAAGCTGCTTCAAGACAATGACTATTGTGAAAAACGCTTTATAAAAAAAACTGAATTGAATGGAATAGAATTGAAAGGCAACATGCAACATTTTAGAGGCTTTTGACAGTTGTGCTCTAAAATCTAGCGCCTGGATAGCCACAGCTCCTCCTTCTGGACAAAAAATGAAACCCTTTTATGTCTGGAGACATAAAATGATAAATAGACTAAAATAATATTTCATTACAAATGATAGGCTATTAATCTTAACTATGCTTTAAGTAATGTGAATGCCTACGAATGCTTGACCCATTTACGATTTAATATTAAGTACACTGCAAAAAAATTGATCAATCTTTTATATATGCAGATTCAGTTTTTTTTCATTCATTAATTCATTTATTCATTCACTAATTCATCTTCCATACCCACTTATTTCCTATTTTGGGGTCATGGTTGTCTGCTGGAACCTATTCCAGGTCTTTGAAGGGTGCAATGGCAAAGTCTATCACAGGGAATTTAAAATCATCAATCCACCTAACATATATGTTTTTGAACTGTAGAGGGAAAACTTATTAAAGCTATGTACAAATGCATTCATTTGACACTTGAAATTATTTTATTTCTAGAATATATCTTTTGGAATTTTCCTACATTTTTAAAAAGAAATGTAGCTACAGTGTCTAGTAATAGAATTTAAAGTTTGACATTGATAAATATAGCTAAATATAGACAGCTTTTTATTATATCTTTTGACATTATCTACTTTATCTTAATTTGGCTGAAAAACTTTCAAGAAGAAATCATTTCAAATTTTGCAAATTCTCTTACCGCAAAACAAGACTGAAATAACCTTCATAAATCACCATTGTGATTTCCGGTCAGTACCACATATACAGGATGATAAAAATAGTCATAAGTTTTAGTAACAGCGTCTCTACTACACAGCAACTGAATAAAATATAATAATGATCAGGAATAGGCTGTTCAAGCACCAGTTGGATTTGGAGAAAAAATTACTAAAACAACACATTTTGTGTTTGGTTGCCACTTTTAAAAGTAAAAACACATTTTTATTAATTTAACAGCATGAAATCCAAATGTTTATATGTATTAATTCATGCCAAATTCTACCTTAGATCTTTGTGCAGCCCAGGGTTAAGGACACTGAGGTGTGTTCTATTGACATTGCATATGATGAAATCCCAGAGCGATACTACAAGGAATCTGAGGTAAGGTCTCTAAATATATATAAAGAGAGAGAGAGAGAGAGAGATTCTACTAGTTCTTTTACTTTCTTTTTCTTATCCTCCCTCTCTCTCACTAGCTCTCTCTTTTTTCTACAGTAAAATTATTTTTTTTAAATATTATTTTTGTGTGCAGTATTTCCAGCACCAAAGTACAGGTTGCAATAACGGCCAAAGTTTTTGGCTACTCTACCCATTTCTCCTTATCAAATCAGAAGTGGTGGACAAAGTAGCTCTAAGTGTTTAAAGAAATTTGTGCTGCTGTGATGTCATATGTGACAATTACCATTGTAAAAAGCGCTATACAAATAAAACTGAATTGAATTGAATTGAATTGAATATGCCACGTATATATAAGAAATAGGTAAATGTAGTACTCTTTTTACAGTCATGAATTTTTGCTTAAATGTCTAAAGTACTTGAGGAGAATTTGTTTTATGTAATGTGTCATAAACAAAATGAAGGATGTAGTACTCATTCAACAATTGGAAATACTTGCTTGAATTTAGACTGTATTTGAGAAGACTGCGTCTTATGTCACATGTCAATAACAAAATGGCGGATATAGTACTCATCTAGCCAACGCCTGAATTTCATTAATACTACTATAGCCATACTATGAGAATGCACTACTTTTTTTGGTTATGCATACTTTGGAATTACGTACTATGGTGTTATTTAATATGGACTGAATTGCTTTTTATCAAGTGTGCTGCTTTAGCAGTGTCAACATGCTTTTATAAAAAGTAGATTTGTGAAAACCTTTTAGCTGTCTAATGACTTATATTCCAGCTGCATTGAATGGTTCCAGAATAAAACGAGAAAAAGATATTCAGCTTTTAATATTGCAGTAAAAACGCTAATCACAAATTTGTTATGTCTTAGTGTCTCTCTGTCTATCACCCAAATAAGGATGGGTTTCCTGTTGAGTCTGGTTCCTCTCAAGGTTTCTTAGGGAGTTTTTCCTTGCCACTGTCGCCTCTAGCTTGCTCTCCAGGGACAAACAACTTCTATTATTTCACCCTGCATATGTATATGTAAAGCAGCTTTCAGACAATGACCATTGTTAAAAGCGCTGTACAAATAAAACTGAATTGAATTAAGTCAGTTATAAAGAAATATCTTTATATTTTGGTTTGTTTACTGAAACCTGGAAACCGCTCGGTTCTCTACGCTTCATTTATTTCCACACTGTGCACATTCTACGTGTCATATCAAGAAATCTCTTTTCATTTCCCTTGACAGGAAATCTGTATGATGTTTTTTTAAGAGACCCATGCAATTACTATGATTACTACTCAGGCAATTCAAGCCCTTTGGGAATGCAATAAGATCTCTTAGATCTATTCATAAGCAATACTTCTCTCTTATGTCTGTGTCATTAGCTCAAAATAAAATGCCTGATTAGTGGCAGCTTGTGACATTAGAATAAAGATAAATCTCCTGTTGTGCCGCACAGCATGAGCTTCCACCAAACACCCTTGGTAGAACATTGTTAATAAATTATTTACAGCATTTGGCAGATACCCTTATTCAGAGCGACTTACATTTATCTTTCTTTTAACAACTGAGGGGTTAAGGGCCTTGCTCAGGGCCCACAGTAGTTATGCACCTTGGGTGTGGTGGAAAACGAAACCTGATCTTTTACGTAGCAGTCAGAGTAAAGTATTATTTTTCATTGTATGTTTATTACCACTGAATCTGATATACCAAACCCTGTAAAATTGTCTTTATTGTATTGCAGAAGGTTGAAATTTGATGCCATTTTATACATTATTAGCACAGACAAATTATTCTAAATATTTTTTGATTACTTTTGAGTTTTTATGTTTCACCTTCTGATCCTGGTTGTACAAGGGCGTATAAGTGTTAGTGCAGGTTATAACCTTCTCATACAGCAAAATGATGGCTAGATAGTTTATGTGCTTTGCTGATTTTCTCCAAAGCTTTACAATGCCTTATGCCAGGGGTTGTTTACACTATGGGTTATCAGTGGGTGTCACAATGAGCATATTAAAGTATAATACATTTTTACAGTAAAAATAAGAAAAAAATGTCATTACATTGTTGCCTCTTTAAACATGCCTGCATCTAGTCCATAATAGATGCTGTCACTTATGTTGACGCGAAACAACAATGTTCAGTTGATGCGTTGAATGTGATTTGTGGCAAAATTGTTGTCATATTGTCTACATTGAAAAATATAGTATGCATGCAATAAAGCACAGCGATTGCAGCATCTTGCTCCCGGGGACTGGGCAACAGTTTTAGGGAAAAAAGGTACAATATAAGTAAAGTCAATTTACACTATAATCCTCTTCCTATATAATCTCTTCCTTCCAGGATCCTTCCAGATCTGCAAGACATGCAAAAAAATTTTCACTCAAAATATTTGTGTGATATTGTGTGATACAAATAATTTATTAAATAAATTAATTTAACCTGCTTTCAAATGTTAAATAAAAGACGAGCTATGTGGAGAACAGAAACCAGTCTAAACAGTTTATTTCCCATATATTATTTTCTTTTTTCTTTTCTCAGGACCTGCGCTACTTTAAGTCAGAAAAGACATCCCGGGGGCTGCTGCAGGAGGGCTGGAGAGACACCCAGGACCCGATCATGTGCTCTTATAAGCTAGTGACAGTGAAGTTTGAGGTGTGGGGCCTGCAGACACGTGTGGAGCAGTTTGTTCACAAGGTCTTTTCTTTTCCTTCCCATGTTTTTATTGCATCTACCCCTCTTACCTTGGCTATAAGCTTTTTTAACACCATTACAATTACCTACTAGCGTTCCATGACACAGCCTTTCCTAGATTTAGTTGGGGTTTTTTGCTTTTCTTTTCCTAATTGCTTTCAGTACAAAAACAGTGATGCGCAAAATATTATCTGACTCGACTGAGTTCCTAACCAGGTTTGGTCTCTGATTTTCTCTTTCAAGGTGATAAGGGACGTGTTGTCGCTGGGTCACAGACAGGCTTTTGCCTGGGTGGATGAGTGGATTGGTACGTAGAAAGATAATATTTTTTTCTGTTTATGTACAACATAGATCTGTGTGTATTTGTGTTTCTTGTTGTTTTCTCTATTAATATGTGTTAGGAGTTTTAAATGTTGTTCCTTTTGGAAACCTTTGTTAAAGTTATAATGATGTTGCTGGGCTGTATTTTTTAATACTCTAAGAAAGTTGAACAGTCTATATTGTATTAAACAACCAAGCAGTTGGTACTTAATCCAGTGCAGTTCTAAAGAAGATGCATTGGTACTTAATCCAGTGCAGTTCTAGTGAATTTAATGCTGAAATAATAATTTCTTGACCTTTTTTTTATATTGTTTTAAAATAACTGCTTATATATGTATTGGGATGCATATCATGTGGCACATGGAAAGTATTAGTTTTGTGGTTAAAATGTTTGACTCTTATGGGTTTATTTACTGAGCACCACCAATCTCTTACTGCTGGGTCCCTTAGCAACGCCCTTAACCCTCAACTGATCAGTTGGATAAATAAAATCGGTGAATAAAAAGCAACTGCCAAATAATGTAAATGTCATGTCCTTTTGTGAGTGTATGTTTTTTTAGTAAAGCCATTTACATTTATGGCATTTGCCAGATGCTCTTATTCATTATTTTATTTCTAAAACTTACCGATTGGGGCCTTGCTCAGGGGTCCAACCGTGGTAGCTTGGAGCCCACAATCTTTTGGTTAGCAGTTCAACATTTTAACAAACTGAGCCTCAGAGGTTAAGACTTTTTTGTGCTGACCTTTTTTTTTAAATAATTGTGGATTATCTATGCTCTGACTACATGTGTACTAACACCTTTTAATTGCTTCCCTCCTTCTGCTCATGTGTCAAAGGCTTAAAATAAAACTGTTTTTACAGGTCTGACAACACTGCAAGAGTTTTTTTTCACATCATGCAGAAAATTGCCCTATAAGCTCATTACAGCTAAGCACCTACCCTACAGCTGTCAATGTTATAGTCAGATGGGATTAGAGATGAATCCTAATTGACATTTAACTTTATTTAATATGTGATGATTTCCAATTACATATATATATATATATATATATATATATATATATATAAGCTGGAATGAAAATAACGGGGATATCGAAAAGATATATATATATCTTTTTGATATCCCCGTTATTTTCAGCCTCTCAGATGTTCTGTGCTAAATAAAATCTTTATAGTGTGTGTATAACTATTTATATGTTTATCTTTCAATTAAAAGATATGACAATGGAGGAGGTAAGAGAGTATGAACGTGCCACACAGGAGGCCACCAATAAGAAGCTAGGCACATTTCCACCAGCCATCTCTATCAGTGAAACACCCCTGCCGTCCTGTGCACACAGCGGACCATCCAGTGCCCCTTCCACCCCTCTGTCCACAGAAGCCCCAGACTTTCTCTCTGTGCCTAAAGACAGACCACGCAAGAAATCAGCACCGGAGACACTCACGCTTCCCGATCCAGCAAGACGAGACTCTAGTTATCGTCTGCCAAGCCTTTTCTCCTGGGGCTCCAGCTCCCGTCAGCCTGAATGACCCACAGGGAAAAGAGTCTAAGTTCAGTAATGCAGCTGTCAGGAACGTGTCTGTTAGGCACTCGCACACAGCAAGCCAAGCTCTGTTTTGATGAGGAGAGAGACACAAACACACACGAAAAGTGGTTCTCCAACCTCGCCAATGCTTTTACTCTTCACGGGGGGTTTAGTCGAGATTGTATCTGCAGTTGAAAAGTGCATTCCAGCTTGTCGAATAAAACAGTACACAGTTTACAATAACTCAGGAGTCGTTCAGGTTTCGTACGGTTGAATTTTTTTTAATGGTAACCTTCCTACTCGTAATTTAATGTTGTCCTTTCAAATGGATTGAGCGTTTAAGGTGAAACATTCAGTACAAATTAAAAACAATCTTCCTCTAATGTAACAAAACTTAAGTCTTTTTTTTTACCTTAATACAAAAGTTTAGGATTTTAGTGTTCTTTTAAATATATACTAGTCTTTTGGTTTGTCAGATTGACAGGATCACACTGCTTTCCAATAAAAAATTATAAAAATAGACTTATTCCGCTACTTACTTCTAATGAAAGTATCAGCACTAAAAAATACTACTGGACCTCTTTAGTCTATTGCTGGTTAGGTTGACTACCAATTTCTGTATATACTCTATCTTTCTATCATACTAAATGATCACGTATTGTCCATTTACATAATATGATAATTGAGTATATTTTATGTTATTTCCATGCTTGGACAGTATGTGGTGCGTTGCTATGTAAAAATAAAAAGTGATGTTAGCAGGGAATGCTTAGCCAGAATGTTTTTAATTCTATATACTCGCCATGTGCAAAGAAATGCTTGCTATTGGACAATGTGTACTTTGTGAATGTAAAGCTGTTTTTCTCTTCCTACACAAAATCACTATTTATTATTTTTTTAATGATATGCCAGCAGCAAGCATATGGCCATACAAAATTATTTGATGTAAGCAGCTGGTATGAAAATAAAGCTTTAACTCTTGACCTAATGTGTGTTCAGTTTACATGTTCTTTACCTGGAAACAGACTAAAAACGGGTCTGGTTTACCGGTAAGTTTCATTTTTTTTCAATATTCGTCAATAATAGTCAATATTCAGATGTATGTCTTCTGGTGAACCTGGTTTGCAGTTTTTTCTGTCAAATAACACCCTTAAGGCTGCATGAAAATGTATCTTGGCAACAAGACATTTACATATGTTTTATTACAAGACAATAGACATAATGCTCAGGAGTTAAATTGTTGCCAGAGAAAAATAAGTAGCTTTTTGTCTGAATAAAATAAAAACACAGCTAGACAGACAGTATGTCACAGAAGTAGGGACGCCACTTATATTTCATGTAATGGTCTTTTTTTTTATGGAGGTTGCATCTTCTGCAACCTCTGTTCTTTCTGCGCTTGTGTGGGTTTCCTCCAGGTAATATAGCACACTGATTGATTGATTTTACACTGACAATTAGTCTCTTAGGAATTTCTGGTAATATCTAATGTTGTATGTTACCAAGGGAACAAACAGCCTGTTTGTGGCAAGTGCAGCAACGGTTTAGTGTCTAGTTCTGCTAGAATAAACATTTTTTATACAGTAAAAGATGTCCTACAGCCATTATTTTCATTTTATGAACAATAGACAACAAATGCAGAACACACAACACTATTCCACTATTATACATATTTCATTTAACACACACACACTTATTTACATTTTAATTCTGTACATATGGTTGTGTGTACATTTGACAGGTACATTACACCATGGACAGGTCTCTACACATGTGTGTCTGTGGCACTGCGATGGATTGGGGACCAGCGTGTAACCCCTTCTTTTCGTCCTATGTGCGCTGAGATAGGCTCCAGCAGACCCCAGTGACCCTGAGTTTGGGAATAAGCGGGTATAGAAGATGAATGAATGAAAGAATGTATTTATTCTGATTTCTGACTTTATCAGAATAAATGTATTACATTATCTATGAATTACATTACAGAGAACTTTGAAACTTTGACTTTACATTGAAATTCATTACATTAAATACATGAAATACATATTAACTTTTACATTACATAAAAATATACATTACATTCAAATTATATAGAGATTGACATTATATTACATTTCCAGCATTTGGCAGACGCCCCCTATCCAGAGCGACTTACAAGTGAGCAATTGAGGGTTAAGGGCCTTGCTCAGGAGCCCACAGTGGTGACTTGGTGGTGCTGGGAATCGAACCCTTGTCTTTCTGGTAGCAGTCCAACACCTTAACCACTAGGCCACCCCTTACCTATATTACATTAAATAAATTCACTTTTAAAATTTATTTATTCATCTTCTGTACCCGCTTATTTACTAACTCAGGGTCACAGGGGTCTGCTGGCACCTATTCCAGTACACATGGGGCGAGAGACAGGGATACACCATGGACAGGTGGCTACTATGGGCAATTTTAAATCACCAATGTATATATTTTTGTACTATGGGAGGAAACCCGAATTAAACCCACACAAGCGCGGAAAGAAAATGCAAACTTAGCACAGAAAGACCCCTTGCCTGGGAATCGAACCAGGGACCTTTTTGCTGTGCAGTGACCGTGCTGACCACTATGCCTTAGAAATGTACATTACATATAAACTTTAACATTACATAGAAATTTAGACTACATTTCTGTTGTTCAAATGATTTGATATTTTTTTATCTGTCACAAATATTTTTTATTTTATCAGTGTTCAAAAAAACTGAACTGTTACATAGATAAATCTCCAGGCAGTTACACAAGTTTGTGTATCAGAAATGTCCTAAATAGAGCAAATACAGATCTTTTTTTAAACCCTACATAGTTTAAGATAGCATAAGCACATAGTTCATTTTTAAAAGTGAAGAAATATAATAATAATAATGAAAAAAAATTTAAAGGACGTTTGTGTCTTTTATTTTGAAAGCGGATTAAGGAAGTCCCAAGTCAGGACGCTCCAAAATCAAAATAGGCAGTTGTTTAATCTTTGCTTGGATAATGGCTTGTTTTTGTTTGTTTTTTTAGATAAGCTTCACATTTTAAAAACATTGTAATATACTATTTTATATTTTAGTCTACACCGAGCTCGTAGTAAGTTTTACTTTACGTTAACTAGCTAGCATGTTTCTTGTATATTTTGTTTCGGTTTCGAGCTTTGCAAACTTGCTAGCTACACGGAAAAAACAACGGGATTTAATCGTAAATTAATCGTTGAATAATGAGTGTTTTATAAAGCCAGTAAGTCTATAAGATATGGAGCGTCACCCTGGAAGCAGCAGCAGTAGCAGTAGCAGCAATAGTGCGAGTCCGTGTAAAAGAGACCGAGACTTTAATGATCCTTACATCAGTAAACGCTTTCGAGCCGGTGATGCGACCCCGGTGCCCCGCTTCCTAAGTACCCGAGCACAGCTCTATGAACGCGTGTTTCCGCAGTACAGACAGCCTGTGGAGGTCGGGGTGTTTTCTTTGGACTCTCATAGAGGCTTTTTTAACGACTCCAGGCAGCTGCGGTACTACGTGGATCCGGGTAAGAAACCCAACTTTAACCTGCGGGACGGTTACAGAGATCGATTTATTAAACGAGATGACGGCGTCAAAGAGAAACTCGATCATATACTCAGGTGGATTGTATCGAACCGAGCCAAACTGCGATCCACACCCTCTTCTTTATCTTCCGGGTGAGAAATCGGGTTTATTTCAAGTTTTTTTTTTACAACATTTTTATATTGTGTATACTTATGTGTGTGTACAGGTTTATAGATTTTAGTGGGGACCTAAACCTAAATATATACACAGACATGTGGGAACGGTTGGGACCAAAATTGAAAAAATAAATAAAACTGTTTGTGTTAAATTCAACACGTTATCTAAATTACTTCTCATTTTTTCTATATTGACTAGTATATTTAAATTTACAGCATGTGCCAGACCTTTTTTAGAGTAAATGTAGGTTAAAGGCCTTGCTCAAGGGGCCCAGAAATGGCACCTTGGCGTTGCTGTTCAATTAGCAACTAGAAGTCCAACACTGTACTTATGTTGCAGAAATATTTCATTCATCAGATGACATATGGTCATAAAGAACCTGGAAAGGGTTTTGGAAAAAGTTTATTAAAATAAATGAAATTTGACTCTTTACCATCATGTTAAGGCGTTGGACTGCTAATTGAAAGATGGGGTGCCATTCCCAAAACCACAAAGATACCACCGCTGGGCTCCTGAGTAGGGCCCTTAACCCCCTTTTGTTTCACGTTTTTTTTCTTCATCGCTTTACATTTACATGTATCGGAATTAATCAAAGGCGGCATGGTGGCGTAGTGACGTAGATAGACTCTAGCAAATCCCCCTGACCCTGAATTAAGGAATACGCTGGTATCACTCATTTGGTGTCAATCACACAAATATTGTTTCAATAAAAAGATAAAGTAGATCTCCAATAAAAAGTCTGAAATTTTAGAAAAAAGCTTTATTTTCCTATATTTTGTCTGCAGTGTTGCCTTTATAGAAGAAAAACAATAATGTTTGCAAATTTTGCAAATAACAGTTTAGAAAATGCACCGGTTCCTGTCATGCTGACACGGGTAATGAAGTAGTAATGAAATTAGCGCAGACTGAATTAAACTTTTTAAATTTCAGTCCACTAGGTGTAGACTTTGTCACATGGCGTGGCCACTTAACCAAGGTATTGACCACTCCGTATGAGACCCAGGAGGGATGGCTGCTGGCTGTGTCCTATTTCAGAGGCACCCTATACATGAGCGAAGTGGAAACAGAGGCTGCCCAGGTCAACAGAGAGAACCGGACAGAGAGGCATGAGGAGATGATGTACTGGGGATACAAGTTTGAGCAGTACATCTGTGCAGGTATTTGATTTTTTTTTCTTATGTATACACGTGTAAAAACCTGTTTTTACAAAAAGAATTTGTACATGGTAGTTTGTTATTCATGGTGTAATGCAATAGGGTATTTATACAGACATTTACATCAGGCGCTTAATCTAGAAATTCATTTATCTTCTATACCCGCTTATTCCCGAACTGAGGGTCACGGGGTCTGCTGGAGCCTATCCCAGCACACATAGTGCAAGAGGCAGGGGGTACAGGTCACCAGTCGATCGCAGGGCCACACACACAACTACATGCACTCACATTTACTCCTATGGCCAATTTAGAGTCACCAATTAACCTAATGCACAT
>JAOTQW010000018.1:7998008-8009923 GCA_026260075.1 Sisor rabdophorus
TGTGTGTGTGTGTGTGTGTGTGTGTGTGTGTGTGTGTGTGTGTGTGTGTAAAAAGGCTCCATACTTTATTTGGCTGGTGGAGAATTTCCAGACGGCTCGGCCAGCAGAGAAATGTGGCGCTACGACCCCTGCTTCGACTCGTGGTTAGAGATGGCCCCTATGAATGTAGCGAGATCGGAGCTAGGTGGGTGCTGATGCAGAGACGGTCATATTGTTTTTTACAGTGGAGTCAGTTCATTGGCTTATCTGACTGTGCTGCAGGTCTTGTGATGTTAGACGGATACGTGTTTGCAGTGGGAGGCTGGGAAGGTCGCTCTCGTCTCGACTCTGTCGAGTGCTACAATCCGCACACAAACACCTGGCAGTTCATGGAGTCGGTTAAAATGGCCGTCACCAGTCCTGCTGTGGTTGCACTGGATGGACTGCTTTATGTCACAGGTAGCATTCAGGTCATTTAAGAAAAACAGATGTTTAGGCTAAAGCATCAGCAGTACCAAAGCTCTGATCTGACCCTTAGGTGGGGCAGTTCTTGAAGATGGGGATGGAACCGACCTGGCACAGGTCTACAACCCCAAAACACAAGTGTGGACAGAAGTAGCTCCAATGCAGATTGCCCGCTCAGGGTCTGCAGCCTGTACTCTAAAGGGCAAGATCTACGTTATAGGTAAAATAGGAACTTTTTTGTAAAATGTTATATAACCGAAGGTTTATGGACACTAGACCAACACTATATTGGCAGTTTATAAAAAAACTGTATTGTTTGCCAGTATTTCACTAGATGCAAGAACATCTGTAAAAATTTGTTTTTTTTTTTTAAAAGGTGGATGGCACGCGTCTACAGAGAACACAGATAAAGTTGAACGCTACGACCCAAAGAGCAACATGTGGACTATGTGTGCACCAATGAAGGAACGGCGCTACCGGCCTGGAGTGGCAGTTGTGGATGGCAAAATCTATGTTTTAGGAGGAGAGGAGGGCTGGGACAGGTAAGGCTAATTCCATGATGGTATCACCAAAAGAAAGTCCAATAATTATTTTGTTTGTCTGCATGACACGTTTTATTACTTATTTTTATCAAAAGTTAATATTTAAAAATACCCACTAAAAAATATGCATAATAAAACAACAAATTCCAAGAGCATACCATGATGGAAAAATTTAATGGCATGTTTTGATTTTGTGCAACAACCGTTCAGACCTTGCTGCAGGAAAAGGGAACTTCTCTGACAAAGTATGTCTTTAGTTCTAATCTGAGTGATCCACTCTGTTCAGATACCATGACACAATTGAACGGTACTGTGACGAGACAGACAGCTGGGAAATTGTGGGCGAGATGCCGACCAGTCGGAGCTGGTTAAGCTGCGTCTCGCTGCAGATGAGAAAGGAATCTCACACTTCTGAAACCTCAAGCTCCACCGCAGACACCGAGTTTCCTGTGGACTGATGGCATCTGGGTAACGATTTGTATTGAACCTCACGCGCTGTACCTGCCACACCCAGTAAACAGGTTCTGTGTGTGTGTGTCAGAAAAAAGGTCATAACAGCAGCAGCAGTTTTTTGTTCGCCCAGACACATGCTAGTAGTGTCAAACTGACCTCATGTGTGGCGAAAAGAGTTCTTGTGTTGCGGACAGAGGGTACTTATGTGTAGCGCACTCTGGTGTCTGTTCTCTCCTGGAACGTTTGAACTTGTCTTCAGGTTACACCTCATGATGTTCTGAGAGTGATTTGACGTGGTTTCTTCTCACCTTTCTCTTCTAACCCACTATCGAGTTATGTGGTTTGTATTACAGAAATTGTGAAGCAGTGGCTTATCTGTGGTATTTTGCAGTCTTTCTCTAGTACGAACGGTATTAAAATAAAAAAGTTTCTATTTATTAAGCGATATGACAGCATAATCTGTTCACTTTATTGGAAGTGGGACTGTTGCTCAGCAGTTAACATATTAAATTGCTGATCAGAATATAGTGGGTTCAATTCCCAGCACTACCATGCTGCCACTGCCGGACCGCTGCACAAAGCCATTAACACCCTTAATAAGGGCACTTGCTGATGTTTTATACCCAAATATATTAGCTTAGTGAAATAAAAACACATTTGGGCTCACATTGATATTCTTAAGTAAATTTCAACACCTAACCCACTGTATAAGATCAAATGTGTCTTTTATTAAAGCGCAAAACTTAACTAGCAAAACTGCCTAGGATATAAATCATACCAGTACACAGCAAGTAAAGTTTTGTGAGAATGTCCTCATACCACAAGTTATATTTTATACCATATACATTATTATTACATATACACCATGTACATATCTTCTTTGGGATTTGACGACCTACCAAATATGTGCTGGCTTTAAAAATCCTAGACTGCGTGTTGACCAGTGTTCCCAGAACAGGATTTGAACCCATTCAAATCCTGTTGAATGAAGTAGTTTGGAAGACATTCTGATGGGATAAATGGACATATGTATGATTGGATGAACTGATAAATGGATAGTCAGACAGGTGGACAGAAGCAAACAAAGATAATCTCTGGACCTATTTTGGCCATATTAATAAAACACAATAAGAGGGGGGGCGGGAATAGCCTACAGAGTGAAAGAGATTTTTGCCAAGTATTAATCTCAAAACACACTATTAATTAAAGTGTCAGAAGCAGTGTAAGGATGCTGGAAATGCTATACAGGAAGTCCAGAATACTGTGTGGGTAACCTCTGGATAGCATGATACTAGTGGGTGCAACACTACAGCTGATGATAGACAATTTTTTTACTGAAAGTTACCAGAAACATGACAGTGAGTTATAACAGCACTTTTTGACCTGTACTGACCTCAGATTACAATCCTTACATACATTTAAGGGACATGTACAACATCTGACATTACCGGTGGTTCTATTAGAGTCACAGTAGTCCATTACTGTATCCACCAATTGATGTTCAAATGTCTGAGTTTCCTTGTATCCTGCCTGATACCCATCATAGGAATTCCCTCAGATATTTAAAATATTTCACAGAAGAACCCATAACTTTTTTGTCTATATGACTTTTTCATTTTACCAGTATATTTTCAGAAAGTGTCTGCATGCATGCTAATAAGATAGATTAACATTGTGCAGGCACTTACACTAGTCAGCCTGCACAAGTTGTTCATACAATTCACATTTTTGTTTCACCGCATGCGGATATTTTTTTTATTCTTTTAGGGGTAGGCTGTAGCAAAATTAAATATGGTTGATTTAAGAATCAACCTAAAAGGTGGTTTACCAGCTACCATGCCATTATCGAAATATTTTCCCACACTGCCCAGTCTGACATTGTTACTGCTGCCGGAATTTTTGTGCACTGGACATTTTGTGAGTGACGTCAGAATAGTATCGTACTTTTAATTATTTTTAATGAGTATATGACTAGTCATCTTCGGGGAAAACCATCAACAGTTTAGTGTGATGTTGGAAACACAGCTGAAAATTTTCAAAATAAGTAATGCTTTACAGCGCACGAATTAGTAGGGATTAACTGATGGTGCTGTGCTGTAGTGGTTAGCGCGGTCGCCTCGGTTCAATTTCTGGGTATTTCTGTGCGCAGTTTGCATGTTCTCCCTGTGCGTGGGTTTCTCTGGGTACTCCAGTTTTCTCCCACAGTCCAAAAAACATGTACTTAACGTTGAATTTGGTGACTCTAGATTGCCCACAGGAGTGATTTGTGTGTGTGGTTGTTCTTTCATGGGGATAGCAGACCCCGTAACCCAGAATTAGGGAATAAATTAATGATTATACTCATAATAGAAGCACTAAGGGAGGCCCTAAATATTATTGTTCAGGGCCCATCTAAAAACATTTAATGGCTTTAAAGTGAAAACACATACAGGTACAGGTGAAGATTTTATTACAATCGTGTACCCCCATCCCAACAAATGTTATAATTCAATGATATTTACAAAAGTAAAGAACAGAAAGCTTTATGAAGGTATTGCAATTCTAGAAAAGCTAAATTCATACTATTGGACTTGAAAAACACTTCATTGTTTTTCACCAAGAAAAAAAAAAAAAAAAAAAAAAATCAACCATCAGACCAGGAGTCTTTCAATGCACATCTGTACCGCCTGAATCTGCGGCTTTAGCTGTGATCCCTCTTTTATAGTGACAGAGGTGGCGATTACAGGCCGGGACACACCACACGCTCGACCCAAAGCCTGCTTAGAGCGAACAAATACATACGGCACATTTTTATCCTCACACAGGAGTGGCAAATGAAGAATGATCTCCAACGGCTCTGCATCCGCAGCCATCACTATAAACTCAGAGATTCCACGATTCAGAGTTTTGGTGGCTAAACAAAAGAAAAAAAAAACAGTACAGTTGGAACATTTACTTGTATGATTACAAAAGAAATATGGGTGGGTGGAGAAGGAGAAAAAAACACCCCAAAAAATTCACAAATAAATCAAAAATATCTGTTCCAGAAAATGCAAGTAAAAGTCTCTTGCAGATCCATGTGGGGCAAAAAAGTTCTCCCAAGGTTTGTTCAGTTACTTGCCTTCATTAGCTCCTTTTCTCAGCTGTTTATAATTGGATGCTTGTTGCACCAAATCCAAAATAGTTTTGGTTAAAGTGGCGTCGGCCAGCGGATACGCCTTTGGGTTGACTTGTGGCTCAGACTGGAGACGATATAAACAATGATCAAGGTTAATAAACCGTTAATGCAGCATTCGGACTGATCCTAGACCACGTGGGATACAACCACATGCTAACTATGCTAATATGAACTCAACTAAAACTACAAAATGTATTAACTCTTCTGGTAAATTGCTTGGGTTTTTTTTTTGCTAATTCGAAGAATTATAGTTTTTTTTTCAGTGAATGAAATGTTAAACACTGCACGGCTCATTTTAACGGTTAAACAACGGCCCACCAGTGCACGAGTTCACATGCAGGAGGGAAAACTGTGCTTACCATTATTCCTGTTTTAGAATAAATCTTCTTCAAATAATCAGTCTGGACGTCCTCTCGGCGTGGGCTTCACGGAGGACAGGGTAATAACTTGATTTATTAATGTAAAAATAAAGACGTTGTGACAGTGTTACAAACACGCTTTACAGAGCAGCAATGCTAACGTTCCTACGCTGAACGGTTGACTTCTTCTGCACCGTTTGCGCGCTGTGTTCGACCTAGCGGGTTGTAAAACACTGCCACTGGTGGAGCGTTTCTGTATTGCAATTTATACATTTATATTTGGCGAACGCCCTTATCCAGAGCTACTTACTATGATCTCGTTGATGCAATAGGGAGTTAAGGGCCTTGCTTAGGGGCCCTACGGGAAATAATATTCAGATCTGCAAATTCTTCCAACAACTTAACCACTGTACAACTTATTCCCCAAATATAACAGTTTTAATTGCTACTAATTTACTCATCAGAGCGAGTTATATTTATATTATTTATATATTAAAGGCCGAGGAGTGATGACGGTGCTAAAAATCGAATCAACAGTCGTCTGGTTAGTAGGCAAACACATCAACCACTGATGTTTCAAATCTGATCCCAATATTTAAAACCGTGTGGATAATAAAAAAAATCTAGTTTATATAGACATTTATATGGATCTTTTGTATATTCGATTAGTAGATTCTTAACCAACTATTAAAGAAAAAGAGTGAATTCTGCTTATTACTGTAGTGTAACTTTCTTCGGGAAAAAAAAAAGTAAAATAGGAAGACTAACATGCTAGTTAAGCGGTCTGACGTGTAGTTTCATGTGTGAACACTTGGCGTCGCTATTGTTTAAAAACTGTCTGCAACGCTTCAATTATACAACGTTAAACAACAACAGAAATCATTCTTTCATTCATTTATCTTCTTCACCCGCTTATTGCCTAACTCTCACACATGGATAAACAACCACTCACGCTTACTCCTATGGGCAAATTAAAGTCATAAATCAAGCTGATGTCCATGTTTTTGGACTGTGGGAAGTAACCAGAGAACCCAGGGTAAACCTATGCAAGTGTGAGGAGAACATGCAAACGCCACAATGGGACTTTCTTGTTGTTAGGCGACTGTGCTAACCACTACACCACCGTGTCACCCTAAACATTTAGTTAATTCATTCATTCATCTTCTATACCTGCTTATTCCTTATCTCAGGATCACAGGGGTCTACTGGAGCCTATCCCAGTACGAGTGGCAGGCGAGATTGCCAGTCCATCGTAGGGTCACACAGACAAACAACCACACACAGTCACACTCACTTTAATTTAGGCAATTTAAATTCTTCAGTCAACCTATGTTTTTTGGACTGTGGAAGGAAACCAGAGTACCCAGCGGAAACATGCAAGAACATGCAAACTCTGCACAGTAAGATCCCTTACCCGAGACTCGAACCCGGGACTTTTTTGCTGTGAGGCAATCGTGCTAACCACTATGCCACAGTGCCGCCCTTAAACATTATAGTTAAATATTTATATATATATATATATATTTTTTGCTATACCTTTTAAACTTTTGGCTATTGCAACTTTAAATCATACAGGCTTTTTTTTCTTTTTTGTTTCTTACCCAGTCAGAATTTGCAAAGATAAAACGCACAAGTCACAGAGAGACCACAAATTCAGCTAAAGAGAATGTTTATCTAAAGCTGCTCATAAATTATTTTCAACAATAAAGGCTTTAAAAAGATTTATTATGGCGCTTACCTATGCGGATTGGAATTTGCCCTGCTGCTTAGAGCATCTCAAAAGACATTTATACAGTATGTTGCACTGCTTTCTCAACCGTATTTGCAGGAATCTCCTGTAGAAGCGACTATTTCTAGCAAAACAGTAATGCAGTCATCTGTGCATTAATCATACACTTTATGTCTGTTTTTTACCTGGAGGTGAAAGTTTGCCATTGTTTCTGTGATGGTTTGTATATGGGCCATGCATATTAACTGGCATCGTGTGGTGTATTTCCAGCTCCGCACCGCAGTCTGGCTGTTGTACAAAAGCTGAACCTGATCCTTCCTGTTGAAAAAGTTGATCTGGATAAAATGCCTGCTCTTTTTTTTCTTTTAGCAAAAACTAAACCTCTAACCATGAAAATCTAGAGGTGAAATCACTGATTAGTGTTGGATAGCTTCTGTTAATTGTAAGTGATCAGTGCTACAGTTGAGCAGGCATCCAAGCCCTTTAAAAGCAGAGTAAGCTAAGTTTCTGTCGATTTTATCCTCTTACAGTATTCCATATACAAATGATTTTTATCTGCATGGTTGAATAAACTGTTGAGGCATTTTTCTACAAAAATGTCAATGTACTTTAGTGTTCCAGCTTTAACCAGATAGCAGGTCTACACTTGTGTAAAATGCGACAAGCAATAAAACAAGTAAATAGGATTGACTTTGTAGCTTCCACTAAATGTATTTTTATGTCAGATTTGCACAATATAACAAAAAATACACATTTCAAAATTAATAATCACCAGATTATTCATTTAGAAGGGAAAAGCTTGCATGCCTCAGAGATTGTTGTTTGTTTTAAAGGATTATATCCTATATTTAATGATAGATTATTTTTTCAGTTTAGATGGGGGACTTTTCATCTTTTCATTAAAACCATATTAATATTAATATTGATGTTTTTGGTAGACGCTCTAATCTAGGGTATTACTTTGGGGCCCAGAAGTCCACTGAGCCACCCCAACCTCATTATCAGAATGATTAAGTTATATTTTAATAAAACTGTTATATATCGTTTATGTAATACAACTTTTCATATGGAAGGTGGAAATAAACCAGAGATCCTGGAGAAAACATACACAAAGTAAAATGCTAAAATTAGTAACCTGATTTTAAGATAAAACCAGGGATTCAATCTGGGACTATGGAGCACCTGACTGCTGTCTATACCATAAGTTTCACAAGATAAAATTGTGTTTAATTACGTGTTATAAAAAAAATTAATACATCTTTCAGCAAACTAATGCCAGACGGTAAGCTTTTTATCTAACATCAGACTACATTTGGGCTAAAAGATGGTTTATGTTTACTTATTTTGCTAGATTTTTCCATCTCAAGCATATTTAAACACAAAGATTTCTGTAACAATATGTAGTCTGTAGGAATATGTCACCTTCTGTAAGGTATAACAAATGCTTTAAAAACTGGGACTGATATTTATCTAAACTTATTTTTTTTAACGAATCGAGTCCTGGGGGCTCTTTAACGCTCTTGTTCCGGTTTCTTCGTTTCGGCAGCTTTAATCCTTGGTGTGTTGCATTGGCGCCATCTTGTGGTCCAAGTTACGTAAATTTTTAATTTTTTTGTATATTTTTAGACCTATAACGATTTTTATGTAACATATACTTGTCATGTTCTACAGTAGTCCAATGTGGCATTTTCAACCCCTATTCCCTCTAAGTTTCCTTTCCTTTTTTATTTTTACCGTAATCGTCCCAGAAATTTACTAAAATAAATCGAAATCGTCTCTGTTTAACTCTCGCGAGATTATGATTGCCTGAAACGATTGGAGGCTGTGTGACGACATCGTCTGTGTGTCGTAGGGGGGGTGTTTTTTTGCCTTTTGATGTCATCTGAGAAGAAACTTATAAAACTGTTTCACCCAACTGTTTAAATGGCGCGTTGTTCACTTTTAAATATGACGGCGAACAAGTATGAAGAGTCTGAGACGTTTCAGTAGCCGTTTCGCGTGTCGTCTGGATACTCCGGCGTTAGTTCACGCTTGGTGCCGTGCAGATGCGCCTCAAGCAGAGGAGACGGGAGGAGGAAGAGGAGGAGGAGGAGGAGGGATCATGAACACACTGCCGAGGAGGATGACTCTCCGCTCGCATAACGGTATCACTCGGGATCAGCAAACAGTTTTTCTCCTCGTCGTACTGAATTGACATATCCTGTACCGCCGAAAGCGTCGTATTCAGATGAGAGTTGGGGTGTCGAGTGGTTATAGGCCCGCAGTCCGGCGCTCGGCGGCTGTGTTGTGCTATTAAGCTAACGACGCTCCGCTTAGCCGCGCTCACCGAATGCCGCTGTACCGAGAGAGTCTCGGGCCCTCCGAAGCGACAGACCGCCTTCTAACACAGACACAGACGGTTATATCCGGGTCCTGAGATGTAAACGCGGCGGTTGTCTCATAACTGCAGGACGGAACGATGTTCGCGCAGTAATATGGACAAACGGCGTCCGAAAAGGCTAACACGGCTACCCCGAAACACTGAACCGAGTCCTTCCACTTTCTAGGACAAAAAGCCCGCGTACAGTTTTACCTCCACGCCGTCTGAGATGGATAAACTAACCATAATTTCAGGGTGTCTTTTTCTGGCTGCGGATATATTTGCCATCGCCAGTGTCGCAAACCCGGACTGGATCAACACGGGCGAGTCTGCGGGTAAGAGCTCCAAGTTTTCCCACTGATAATCTCCTAGAACAATTAAATCTACTGTCAGATATTTATATCGGGTTGGCTTTCCCCCTCTATCACATGGTATAAAAAAGAAAACATCAACAAACAAAAAAAAATCTTCTTTTTCCATCAGCAAATTGAGATGCAGTCCGTTAAAATAACATGATTCAGATTAGCCTTAAACAAATCCTTGTTAAAAAAACGAATAAAAAAATCGTTACTTCTTTTAGAGACCAAAGTTGTTTTTTTTAACATATAAAACACTAAAGTTTTGTTTTGGACCTTTTTAGTCCGACATGACTACTTTCTCCACTGGAGTCACTGAGACGTTTGTTTGGTGACACAATTTTAGCTAAAATTAAAATAAAATTATAACTATTTATTATAACTATAATATATAAAGTATTTCTTATTTAGACACATCCAGTGTTTAGTAATCACCTAACAGGTCAAGAGGAATCCAGAGTGCTAAAGGAGAATACACTCTGAATAGGTAAACAAACCCACACGCGCACACACACACTTACACACACTAGTGAAGACATCAAGTCCCATAAGAACCTACGCAGATTTTTACTGTTGAGATGCAAGAAAAACTTTAGTCAGAGAGTAACCCGAGCCCAGGATCGAATCTCTGGCCTTAAAGGTGCGAGACTGTAACATTGTCCCTGCTGAACCACTGCGCCATTTTTAAAAGCCTTTAAACGTCTTCTCAAAAATGCACGTAACCATTTTTCCCTCCAGCTCTGACTTTAGACAGTAGATCCATAGACAGCAGTGGGACAAGACTTCATCAAGTCAAAGGATTAGGTTGCTTTTGTCTAGGATTTGGTGCTTATGCTGGCTAAACAGGACTGCCTTCGTCCTCTTTTTGACTGACCCTGTTTCCAAACGCAAGCTACAAAAATCTTTTCAAATGTTTAGAGCAAACATGGCTTTTAAAACAACGCTGCTATTTTTCAACCTTAAAATAAGGTCTCTAAAAAAATGTCTCGGCGGTAGAAGGACATTGAATCTGGCTCATTTTTACTGCTGCTGCTACCCGAGCAGCTACAAGCACACTCACCCTCCTGTTCCCTACAAGCAACCTGCTTTACGGCTTACATTTTTTACTGGTAGCCTAAAAGTTAGCTATAAGACAAAACGAAGAACTAAAAGAAACAAGGAAGTGTATATGAGAGAGAGAGAGAGAAAGTGAGCGAGTGATTGGACACAGTCCTTTAAACGAATCAATATTTCATGGGTTAACACTCGGTGGTGTAAGCCGAAAGGGGGAATGGGTTGCTACATTGACAGAGCAGAGTCTTGTATATAAGTTTTTTTTTCAGGTTGTTCATTGACCCCCACCTGAGCCCGGGTTTATGAATCATATGGTTGCAAGGGGAAAAAAAAAACGTGCGGGTAAAATTAGTGACTTTTCATTCATTAGACTTCTGGGTGTTGTTTTAAAAAAACCTGACTGTTTCTGCCCTAGTCTCTCTACCGCACTTGAGTCTAGCAACACTATTTCACGCATCAGTGACGCAAATTGGGCCAAAAAACAAAATTCACTGGAAAGCTTTTTTAGGAATGAGCAAACAATGGGACAACAGAGGGGTCACAGCCTGCCAGCAATATGAAACTGGTCCCTGGTAAAAAAAAAAGTTTTGTTAAAAATATTTAACAATCTATTGTAAAAAAATCTATCTAATCTATCTATCTATCTAGTTTGTCATTGATTTGGTAAAATATCTGGCATACGGATGTTAATTTTGAATATGCGTGTGCATGCTTTGGTGCAAGACAATCAGCATGGAGCTAATCTTGATAAGCCAGAGTCACCCGCAGCTGCTGTCGCCGACGATTAAGTGCCAAAATGAAGAACATATTACAGACATTTTGGCTTTCATTGATGCTAGCATGCAGACCGAAGTGCTATGTAAAAAAGAAATGCTACAAATCTTTACAGACAACTTCAAACCAAACAAATTGTATCAGCTCTGCTTAGCAGATCTGAAATATTCAAGCCCAGGGAATGTATTTGAAGAAACTTATGTTGATTGTATCATTTAAAAAATATATCTTATCACAAATTGAATATCACTTTATTTATCATGCTATTGCATACCGCATTTTTCTTTAATATTGTGTAGTGACGGTATTTACTGGAAACAAAGAGTTGGGCTCATCAACCACATAGGAAAACTGTAAGCAAATATTTGATCGTGTTTCTTTAAATATCCAGCTGTCATGTAATGCAATGCAATATTTAGCAATGTATTGGCACTATGGGCTACATTTTTTTACTACTGCATGTAGTGTGTAGGGCTGCACCGTATTAAAGAACAATATGATGGTATGATCTCATCTAACCAACATTTATTCATTTATACATCTTGTATACCCGTTTATTTCCGAACCCGGGGTCACTGGGGTCTGCTGGAGCCTATTCCAGCAAACGTAGAGCGAAAGGCAGGGGGTAACGCCATGGACAGGTCACCAGTCCATCGCAGGGCCACACACACACACAACCACACACACTC
>JAOTQW010000018.1:8053617-8079158 GCA_026260075.1 Sisor rabdophorus
AATTATACACACATTTGCCTTAGTAGAAACAGAGATTTATTAATGCTGGCATACGAGATGGTATAAACAGGTTTCGAGACACACCAACAAATGGCAGCACAAGGCTGCGTGCATAGACATAGCCTTGTGCTGCCACCTATTGGCGTGTCTTAAAATTTTCTGATACCGCCTATTTAGTATTAATGATATGGTTTTCTTGTGCGGCATCCCAACCCCGTTCTGGAATGCTTTCCTGTTCAATAAAATGGAATGGTCAACTTACCAGCAGCTTGAATCTTAAGACACTTAACGAGCCTATCTGGCAACATTAGTTATGTTGGATAACATTCTTTTACAATTCAAACTGTAATCTCATGACCTCTAACCGCATGGTTTAACACATTGCAATATTTGCACATGGTTGACTGATTATATGAACTGCAGCAATGTAAAGATGTACAGTACAGGTGTTCCAAATATATATGTTTGGTGTAAATACTGTACCCGGGTAAGATTTATAGTACAGTATTTATTCTCTGGGGTTTATTTACTGTAAATAACCTCATTCCCAAAACCTAGTAAAGGCTACATTTATACTTATGACTATATTCAATTATATGCTACTATGCTTATATATATGCTACTCCCACCTTTTAGATGTAAATAAAGTTTAGGCATCTATAGTACTGTCCCTAACATTTTAGCTATGGCTGCTACTGTTAAGCTCTTTTAGCATGAAAAACGTCTGGCAAAACACCCAAATTCAAATTCAACCAAATTCAATTTACTTATTAGAACAGTAAATGTTTTATGCTTGTATCAATCAAATTCTATTTCTATTGTTGCAAAATATTTTATAGACTATTTAGACTATTATTTACAGCCCTCTGCATCTACCTAAACTCATCATGTTCGTTTAAACAATAAATACAAACCTGCCAATAAACCTGCTTTTTTTACCACCATATTTGTCTCCTTCCAGGGTAAATTTAATTAAAATGGATGACCAATGATTTACTGATCACAATGTTCAATCTGTAATTATGGAAAAATTAAATCAAGAGAAAACACACTGTGCTACATACTGTATTATAATGCATTTAATAATAAAAACAAATCTTTTAAAATGATTTCTTCAACACATGGTGAAGCTTCAAAATATAATTCTTATTCCATGTCAATCATACCATGTTAAACAAACCCGAACCTGCATAGTAGTTTTTAACATGCTAATTTGTTCGACATGATATCAAATCACGAAGCTTCCTAAGCGCAACAGCTGCAAATCTTGTTTAAAGGGGTAACACAGGTATTTGTGTCATGCCAGGATTCTGTTTTTTAAAAGCACAGTATCTGTAGAAACACCTGTTTCTCTAAAACAGACACGTTCCTGTCAAACAGTGGTGTTTATCACTGTGTGATGCTTATGTGGACATCTTGATGACATAGTATTTGGGCATCATTTTCAGCAAGATCTGTGGAGACAGATCTATTAATTGAAATTAGGTGGGCGCAAAAATTCTATTTCTCCACTTAAATGTGTAATAGGATAGGAAATGTTTTTAATAGGATATACAAAAGGCTTAAATAGTGCAGCAGTCAGACTGCTTTATTAGATTAATTATTTTAATACATACATACAGACATAACATTTTCTACTAAAACATATGGCCAGGTTCAGGCAATCTGTGTGTTGTGCCTGGCCACATATTCGTGCTTACTTTGAATAACACAAATGCTCCCAGTAGTCTAAATTCTTCTTAGATAGGTACTTACTTGACTTTTCTCTGTTGCTTTCTTCTGGCTTCAGAAAATTTTATTTCCCTGATTTATAGCAATATCTACAATTATTAAACAGCAAAAAGCAGAAGGAGGAGAAAGGGAAGGAAAGTTAATAATGGCGATAGCAAAATCCAAACCGAACCTGTTTTGCAACAGCAACACCAGGACATTCCTGGCATTTAGTAGACACCATTATTTGGTGTGTTTTATCTTATTCATATATTCAAGTATTTATCTTATTTATCCAACTGAGCAACAGGGGTTAATGGCTTTGCTCAGGACCAAGCAGTGGTAGCTTAATGGTCAAACCAACAGTGGTCTGATCTTGTTATATAAAATAGGAAAGGTATATAAATACAGGCAAAGATGGAGTATTTCCTGATTTTTATTGGAAGTCTTACATTACTTTTGATGGGGCGTTATCAATGGGTATGCCTGTCTGGGTATTACTGTATATTTTTATATTTTTTTACATATATAAATGGGCGGCATGATGGCATAGTGGTTAGCGCGCTCAACTCACATCAGGAAGGTCCTGGCTTCGATTTTTGGGCAAGGGGTCTTTCTGTGTGAAGTTTCCATTTTCTCCCCACGTACTCTGTTTTTCTCCCACCATTCAAAAACATGTACATTAGGTTACTTTGTAATTGATGACTCTTAATTGCCCATAGGAGTGAGTGTGTGTGTGTATTTATATGTTCATGTATGGCCCTGCAATGGACTGGAAACCTGTCCAGGGTGTACCCTTGCCTCTCGCCCTATGTACGCTGGTTAGGGAATAGATGGGTATATCTATAAATATCTATATACTGTATTTCTGCAGTCAAGTATACATTGGATAAACTAAGAGAAGATTTTTGGAATGTGTGTTTGAACACTATTAATGACTTTTGTAGTGAATCTGACAGATCTTTTTTTAAAGGGTCTTAAATAGTGATATTTACTGTTTAGTGTAAATGTGCTTAATACTTGTGTGGTTTGTTCATTTTTTACTATTTTTATTTTGTATTTGTTTGTTAGATTCATCCATTCATTCATCTTCCATACCTGCTTATTCCCGAACTCGGTCACGGGGGTCTGCCTATCCCAGTGCACATTGGGTGAGAGGCAGGGGATACACCTTGGACAGGCCGGCAATCTATCGCAGGACCACAGACACACCACCACACACACTCACACTTACTACTATGGGCAATTTAAACCCAGGACCTTCTTGTTGTGAGGCGAATGTGCTAAGCACTACATCACCGCGCCGCCCCTGTTTGTTGGATTTCTTTTCCTTATTGTAAACTTAACCTTTGGTAGAAATTCCAAAAGCATTTTCATGAAATCCCAACAAAGCTTTTGTGTTTAGTTATTTAGATATGAATTATCAGCCACACACGACTTTCATCCATTTTCATTTCTTTTCACTACCCACTCGCCGTAGTCAGGGTTGCAATGGAGCTGGAGCCTGCCATGTTTTATAGAGGTGGGCGGAAACCAGAGAATCCCCATGAAATCCACACAGGTATGCAGACACCTGCTAAATCAGTCTAGATGAGCTAAATCAGTAGCCAGCTTTAAATCCAGACTTATTACATTCAATGACCATTAACATAAACTAATAAGTGGACATTCTGTGTCACCTGGGTGAAGATGGGTTCCCTTTTTAGTTTGGCTCCTCTTTAGCTTCACTTATTTTTATAAAGCTGCTTTGAGATAATGTCCACTGTTAAATATACTATACAAATAAAAATTAATATATAGTTCTGGATTTACTAAATAAGCACTGTGCTATAATCATTTTATTAAAATCATAACTGTTTTCATTTATTCGTTTTTAATTTGTCTTTACTTTTGTAGTTAACTTTGCATTAAATGTGCCTATATAAATAAATGTGCCTTACCTTGCCTATGCTGCCTGTAGTCAACATGACCATCAGAAGTGATGTTATACATAACATAGTGCTTCATTTCTTTTATTTTCAAAGGATCTGAGATTTATAGGGATGCATGCAAACACATGCACGCAAATATTAAAATGAAAATAGGTGTTACATAAGTGCTGCTTCATCATCTATGGAATAACTAGACTGATACAATTTCTGCTGTCTGCTTTCCAACTGCATGTTTTGTGTGGTGATCTAATGAGTCGTTAATTGAAACGCCCCCCACCCCCCGTAGTTACACTGACAGGTAGCACTTCTTTAACAGTCATGATTTTAAAATGAAGAGTTGGAGTTTTTCCCTTAAGCCTAAACGCACCTGAAGGCGATGAGGTGGCTGTTTCTTTATTTAACAGAGCGCTCACGCTGTTTTCACCTCCTGGTGTTTTAAAAGAAGAAAAAAACAGAGTCAGTTCTTGGATGGTGGAAAATACACGAAGTTAAAGAATGAGGGGCAGAACCGTGACTGGATCTTCACAGAGATGCGACGTCTGCGGAAGAGAAATGAGATCCTGAATACTGGGGTATTTTTTGCGCATGTGCGCAAAGCCTCTAGTGCGTGGCGGACACTGGAGCGCAAGCGCTGTTTTGTATTTGTGAATTTCAGCATCCTTCTCTATCACTGCTGCCTCAAACGTGGCTAATCTGTTTTCATTAATTAATAGTCTTATTTAAGAAGTGGATTGCATTTGTTGAGGGTTTTTTTAAAATAATTGAAATAAAATACAAACTGGACCTTTGGTATTTCGGTAATATATGACATGTCATATATTAGATATAAATACATAACACGTGTTATTTGAAAATAAAAAGAAAATTGTAAACAGTTGGCCAATACTTTTTTTTTTAAAGTGAGTCATTGACAAACCTGCATGAGATGAAACTAATACCGATGTGAGCATCTTTTTTACGTGAACAGATTCACACTTTCATTTGAGTCATTTGAGTTACTTTTTTATTTTATACCTGGTTATGTTGCACCAACAAAATCTCCTCAGGTAGATTCAATATGTTTATATATCAGATATAAACACATCTGTCACAGCTGCATATGGAAAAACAGCGCAGTGATGAGAGCGTTGATATTATGGCTATATTTGTAAAGTGCTGTAGGTGAATACACGGTATTAGTTTGACTGAAGCTTTCGATACTGAATCTGGGTGCATTTACACACGAAAAAATCACAAGGCGCAGGGAATACACACATAAAATCCAAGCCTGTGTACAGACAATCCCTGTAAATTCTTTCCAATCTCCTCTGCAGTTCATCACTAGGTTTAGGCTAAAAGATGCTTATGGCACGCCACTCTGCCCAACTGAATCAAGAAGAGGTTTTTTTTGCTGGTTTAACTCTCACCTTTCTTTAAAAGATCAAGTTTCTTTAGATGTAAAGGCTAAAGTAGGTTTTAAGACAGCCCCCGAAGGAGGGCCTTTTCCCCCCGTTAAATGGGAACATGCACGAGTTATCTGGTGTGGCCGGTACCTCCCCAAAACTTTGGAGTATAAAAGCTTGGGTAAAAAGTTTGCTAGGGCAGTAGGGAGTTTCTGCTGGGGTCCGCACTGGAATCAGAGGAGACCGGACCCTACTGTTTATGAGTGGAGTCTAACGGGAAAAGAAAAAAAAATTCCCTCGCCTCAAAGAGTCTACATGTCTAATATTTAGACATGTTCAGCTTTGTGGATATCCGGCTGGCGCTGTTGCTCAGCGCAACAGTGCTTTTAGCAAGAGGACAAGGCGAGGACGACCGTGAGTATAACTTCATTTTTTTGTCTTAGTCGTTAATTGAGGAAAAAAAGATGGATGCAGAAGACAGAGGTCCCAGTGGGAAAATGCATTTTCTGGACACTTTGTACAGTGGCTTATTTTCATGCTTGTCAAAAGCTCATGTTGAATATGATTGATGAGGAGAAAAGATTCTGCTTTTGAGGTTCTTTAGCCCCCAGTGACCTCTCCTTTGAGTGATCGCGAGTTTCAACCTGTGGAGACGAGTTGGTGCAGGTTTGGGGACGCGTCCCTCCTACCATCCATATGATATCTATACCCTGCAGCTACAACTCTTAACATCTGCACCTTCACCTTACCTTCAAAATTGGTCAGGGAGAGAGATTGAATCTGATACATTCCTCTGATGCGCTGTGTGTGTGTGGTTGTGTTCGTGTGTGTGTGTGTGATTACAACAGATTAACACAAAAGCAGGGACGAGATCAGAAATAATATTAGAAAAGAGAGGAAGATATCCAGCTAAAAGCGAATTCCACTGTCCCTGGAAGAAGTTATGAACTCGTTTAAGTTTAAGTGATTTTTTTCCTCTTGGAAAAAGTGATGACCTCATCTTTGGATCAGTGGATGCAGTGGGACTTGAATTAGAAAGCTGAATAAAAGTTTTACCGCATAAATCTATGGTTTCGCTGAAACCAGAATTAAAAATGCGGGCAATTGGTTAAAAAGATAAAACTTGTTTTAAAATAGGATTTAAGCCGAAATGCACACTTAATTATTTGATCTTTGTCACCGGTGATGAAGCCTAATTATGTTCCCATAATCTAACAGTGCCTCCACGTGGCCATGTGTGGAAATGAATATTTTGGCAGCCAATTCCTAAACCCCACCTTTTTTCACTCCCTCCCCACTTTTGTGTGATAATGTAAAACATATGTTGCCTTTGCAGACTTTCCACTAAGGAAAAAATGGAGGTAGTTGCCAAGCCGACAGTTTTCAATTATTTTGCTTAAATCCACAGGACGTGGACGTTTTTTTTTTATTTTATTTTTTTTACAGTGTATGCATTTTTACATGGTCTTGCGCCACCTGGTGACACAAAACACCCAGGATTGTTGCCTATTTATATTTGCTTAACGCATTTATTATTTTTTTGTAGTAAGCAAATTTAATTATAGCGAGGTAATTTCTAATCAAAATTCTAATAAAATTTAAAAAAGACAAAGTGTATGGCATGTACATAATTGAATAATAAAAAAAATTCTAATCACTGTGTCAACTTTAAATATTTACAAATTAATTTTAACAACTAATCATAATTATTAATATTTCTAATATGCAAACTATGTGGCTCAGTGGCTACAAAATGGACATTCTTCTGCCTTTTCTGCTTCAGGCACAGGCAGCAGCTGCACACTAGACGGTCAGGTCTACAATGATCGTGATGTTTGGAAACCAGAGCCATGCCAGATTTGCGTGTGCGACAGTGGCACGGTCATGTGCGACGAAGTGATCTGCGAGGACACAAGTGACTGCGCAAACCCTGTGATTCCCCCTGATGAGTGCTGCCCTGTCTGCCCTGATGATGGTACGCTGGCTAGCCCCTATGTTTCGCTTTTCCATACACCAGAAAGTTCTTGGCTTGAGGGCTTTTTTGTAATTCCTATAAGTGAACTCATAATATGACAATCACCACAGCTTATGTGTATTTGCATTTGGTATTCTAGACTATGCTGACATTTCTTGAATTTTTTTGCATCTGTGGCGCATTGAGGGATTTCAGAACTGTGTTGGATAATTACAAAGTGGCAAAATATATATTAACTAGGGTGTGGTTTCATGGTAGCCATCATCCTTTCTTTAGTAGAGGGAAATTTTTGGTAAAGGATATCTGAGCCTTTTTACTAAATTATCCACCAAGGACAACAGCCTAGATTTTAAAAAGATTTTTTTGAAAAAGGAAAATATTAATGCATTTGTTATACCACAGCTTGTTTTATACTGACAGTAGGCCCCGTTATGCATTTCTGCTAGGAATGACATTATTATTTTTTTTTAATTATAGGCTTACTATTACTGATTTGTGTACAACTTTTTTTTTTTACTGGAAACACATTATTTATATATTTTTTATTTAACAGACTTCCAAGAACCCAGAGTTGAGGTAATTCCTGTTTTAATAACTATTTAAAATAATAGATTTTTTGTTAATATTTTTTGTCTGATTGCTTAACATTTTGATTTTTGTAGCCTTCTAACAGTATATAAATTACATTAAATTCTAAACAACATTTATATGATAACATTAAACAAAGTTTATGTTGTGGGAAAAAACACCAGTAGCTAATTTTATTTAATGTTTGTTTATTAGGGACCCAAAGGTGACCGTGGTGAGAAGGGTGATAGGGTAGGTTTCTTTTGTATATTACCATAAATAACATTGCTTAGTTTTGCTATTTTCTCCTTTTGCATGGTAGCAAAATGTTTATAAGAAAATAAAGCATTGTTATGCACATTATCTGGTAATTATCAACAATGCTGGCATCATTAACTGTAACATTATATTAACTTCAGTACACTTTAGATGTATATGTGCTATATCTAAAAAAGATCAGAAAATTATAATTTTCCTTATACAGTATTATTTATACTGTACAATATTTTTGTTATTCATTCATGTCAAGCTGGATTTATATTTACTGTCAGTGTTTATTCCCAAACCAAGTATTATTTAACATTCTTAACTTTCTAGTTGTAAGGCAAACAATCTTAGATATAAACATATGAAATATGTGTTTACATAGATATTTAACACAAATGAAATACAGATCTTTTACTATGCAATATTATTTCACTTAATGAATAATTAAGGAAAAGGTGTGTTAACTGTACAAGCAGAGGATGCTAAATTATATACTTAATAAATAGAAATAAATCTGATGTTTTTTAAACCTAATTTAAGCCAGAACAATGCTTTTTCTCTTACCTATGGTTTTAGTTTCTCATACACCCTCTTATTTGCTCTCCTGTTATCAGGGTCTTCCTGGTCCTCCTGGCAATGATGGAATTCCTGGACAGCCTGGCCTTCCTGGACCTCCAGGCCCCCCTGGACCTCCTGGCCTTGGCGGAGTAAGTATACACAAAAAAAGAGTTCCAGACAGAGACCAAAAAAGTACAAAAAACACTACACAGACCACTATGGAACAAAAGCTTTTTTTTTTTGCTGTTACAGCTGATCAATTAGATTGATCTGTAATTCAAACCACATGAGTGCAGCTAAATTTCAGAACTATTTATATGGACAGCACCTTGTAGTTGGGTCTGAAATTTGGAATATTCTTCCAGATTATACTGAACCCTTTAGTACCTTGAACTTTAGCTGTCTTGTGCTCTCCTTCATATGACTTTGTAATAATAGCCATTTGGAATTTCATTTGGCTAAACTGAAGTCCAATACTTAAATACATAGTTTGTCTGTCCTGTAAAACCATGGATCTGCATAGTCACTTACCTAAATCTGTTCTTTTTTTCCACAGAACTTTTCTCCTCAGCTCTCTGGAGGTTATGATGAGAAATCTGGCGGTGGTGGCATGGCTGTTCCTGGCCCAATGGTAAGTGCAGACCACCAAAACAACCTACAAACAGCTTACATACAACAGAACATACTTGAATACCTAAATTCCCCAAATACTCAAATATCAAATTGCATATAATCAATTCATGTACTTATTGATTATATATTGATTACTTATAATCAAAACTGTATTGATCTCATCATATAATACTAACTTCGTCAATAGGCTGTACTGTAAAAAAAGCGCTCTACAAAATAAAATTGAATACTCTGACACTCTTGTTTTAAGGTTAGGCTAGGCTTATACTACAGCTACACAACTTACTATCTTCTCTTTCTTTTATATAAAAAAAGATGATCTGTTACAGTGTTTGTGTTTGACAGCTATTTATTTTATCACTTGTTATTGTTAATTTTCCTTAGTATTTTAAGTTACTCTACATTATTCATCCATGCAGCTATTTAGAATCAGTTTAAAACCCTAAGAAAATACTAATGATTTTTTGTTAGAAGTCATTTAACATGGAATAATATAATACAAATGCCAATTGTCTATTTTTTCTGTGTTTATCAGGGACCCATGGGCCCCCGTGGGCCCCCAGGACCTCCTGGACTTTCTGTAAGCATTGTTTTATCCATTGTTTTTTCTTACATTATTTAATAATAAATCACTAAATGCAAATCTGAACTTGTTCTAGATATAATAAATTTCATAAGTAAAATGTCACATAGTACTTACTTTTTGAAAATAAAATCTAGTTTAATCGTCTATTAAATTTATCTAATTTTTAGTTTTTAGTTTTTTTTTAATTATCTTAATGATATGAGGCTTATTTTTATTTTGTGTTTCATTTTTTAATATAGGGACCTCAAGGTTTCACTGGCCCCCCTGGTGAGCCTGGTGAGGCTGGTGCTTCAGTAAGTGTCTAATCACTTATTATCCAACATCATCATGACATAAACATAAACAGCGTAAATGAAGAATGGTCCACGTGTCTCTCAATAGCACTGCACTAAATATAATGCATGGTGTCAAAAATTGCTGCTATAAATGTATGCCTTTATTATTTTTTTATAGTACATAGACACAATGATACGCATATGCATCCATGGCTAATGTCCTGCTTGTCTTCTACAGGGTCCAATGGGTCCTCGTGGTCCAGCTGGTCCCCCAGGAAAGAACGGAGAAGATGTGAGTAGCTCAGTCCATCCTAATTCACCATGGTCCAAATTACAAATATTCCAGATATCGTTACCTGGCTGCTGCTTGCTAATACAAATTTTTTATAATATAAGCTAATGTTTCCATACAGTATACAAAATATATTTGGAATAATGTCAGCCAATGTGTATCTATACTTTATTTTAGTAAAATTCTTTTGTGTCTCAAGCCTTCACTTCAATTTACTGTTCCTGTCTTCTGTAGGGTGAGTCTGGAAAACCTGGTAGAGCTGGTGAGCGTGGTCCTGCTGGCCCACAGGTTAGGACTGAAATTATTTAAAATCATTTAAAATCTGGTCATAATAACAACACACCTTTAATGTTATACTTAGTTTTTCCGATCTCACTAATTTATTGTCTGCTGCCTTACTCAGGGTGCTCGTGGATTCCCTGGAACTCCCGGACTCCCTGGCATCAAGGGTCACAGAGTAAGTGTTTATGCCAATCAACAGACATGGGCACCCTGGTGGATCTCACCTTTATTTATTATATCTTAACCTTTCTTTTCATTTTCTGTATCTTAGGGTTTCAGTGGTCTAGATGGAGCTAAGGGAGACACTGGCCCTGCTGGACCTAAGGTCGGTGCCGATTTTTAAACCCTTATTACAACTGCATAAGAAATGAAAGATTAAACTTTGCAGTAATTTATGCTGATTTGCCCCACAGGGAGAGCCTGGTTCATCTGGAGAAAATGGAACCCCCGGCGCTATGGTAGGTATTACTATCCAAATTATCTCTGTCGCAATCATAGTCTAGTTAACAATTAAAGGTTCATGTTTAAACACTGTGGTTGTGATCTACTCTGACCTCTGTCCACTTTTTACTTTAGGGTCCTCGTGGTCTTCCTGGTGAGAGAGGCCGTGCTGGTCCTAATGGAGCTGCTGTAAGTAACTTCACCTGGTGACCTTAAGACTTGAAAAATCTGCACTTCTTCATACCAGACCTGTAATCATAATTCATTGCAATTCAGTAAAAGGTGTTTAAGTTAGCTGAAATTGTATAGGCAAAGAGCATATGTTTTGTTGGTAATCCTTAACATAGCTAATTAATAATAATAAGTCTCATTACTGCTAATTTAAATCAGAAACCTTCCGAAACATTTAACTTATCAAAACAAGTACATTATTCATATCTTCTTGATCTAACAATTTTGAGTTGTATCTAGACTGAGAATAAAATCCCTAATATTTTTAATACACCCTCTGTTCTCAACAGGGTGCTCGTGGTAATGATGGTGCTGCTGGAGCTGCTGGTCCACCTGTAAGTAGTCAGCGTTTATTCGTTTTATCTCGCAATATATATATACGGTACTGTGCTAGCCTCAAGTTTGAGGCCTGACAATTTTTCCTATGTTTTCTAGGGCCCAACTGGCCCTGCTGGTCCCCCCGGATTCCCTGGTGGCCCTGGAGCTAAAGTAAGTGCATCCACATGAAACTGAATGAGCTAATTCTAGTCAATATTTTATTTGTAGAACTTATTTATCTTCATAGCAAAACCTCCTCAAAGTAAAGTTCATTCTAGGTCAGTGTGTTAATAGGGAAACAGGGTAAAGCATCTTGATTGATTAACAAGGGACATTGGGCATGCTGGTACTCCCTGTATTTTAGAGAGAACATATTTATTCTAGTCATGGCCCAAATCTGTCACTTTATTTACCAAGAAGTGAAATTGTATTTCTGCTTTTAGAATTTAGTCTTGATACTTATTTGCTTGTTACAAGAAAACAGTGAAACCGACCGTACAATAGGCATGAATTTAATATCCTGTGTGCCTTTTAGGGAGAGGTTGGTCCTCAGGGAGCTCGTGGAGGTGAAGGACCTCAGGGTGCACGTGGTGAACCTGGTAGCCCTGGTCCTGCTGGTGCTGCTGGACCTGCTGTAAGTGAATCTTCCTTAATATTTACGAAAAATGTCATTACAATGCTGGAGCAGCAGAAGGTTCTACTCTTAATTTAACATTTTGGTTTTCCTCTATTCTAGGGAAACAATGGTGCTGATGGTGCTCCTGGTGCTAAGGGTGCCCCTGTAAGTATAAAATATTAATTGATGTATTGCTTTTTTTCAGCGATCTATTGCTAAATATATTTTATAAGTTCTTTAACACAAATCAAAGTGTAAATACATGGACTCCACTTCAATCTACAGGGTGCCGCTGGTATTGCTGGTGCTCCTGGCTTCCCTGGACCCCGTGGTCCACCTGGACCTTCTGGAGCTCCTGGTGCTGTTGGTCCCAAGGGTAATACTGTAAGTAAAAAAATTTCTATTAATTATAGAATAACTCTTAAATAAACTGTGAAGCTGTAATTTTCATCCTAATATAAAATTTTTTTGTGTTACAGGGTGAGGCTGGTGCCCCCGGGTCCAAGGGAGATGCTGGTGCCAAGGGAGAGTCTGTAAGTGCATCATCCCAGGCTTAAGTTTGCATTGTCAAGCTATTTTTTTTAGTTAGCATTGCATCATTTTAGGCTACTTTATGTATCATTTTGTACCACAACTAATTTACAAGTAACTTTGTCTTACTCCTTCTGCTCTCTGTATCACTTCAGGGTGCACCTGGAATTCAAGGTCCCCCTGGTCCCGCTGGTGAAGAGGGAAAGAGAGGAGCCCGTGGTGAGCCTGGCCCTGCTGGCACTCGTGGAGCCCCTGGAGAGCGTGTATGTACCTACCTGTTTTACTATCTGCGCTACCATATGTTTTAAAATGTTGATTGTTTTTATATCTATATCTGTCATGTATATTTATATCTATTTACCTAAGGGTTTACCTATTTATTTTTTATTATTAAAAAATACAACACCACTTAGTTACAGTATGTATTAAATATAATATAATATAATAAATATAATAAAATAATAAATATAAAATATAAACTTGATAAACCTACTCCTTTCCTGCACAGGGTGCTCCTGGTGGCCGTGGTTTCCCTGGTGCTGATGGAGCTGCTGGCCTCAAGGTAGGTTTATTTGTAAAAATCACTTTTTGGATTATTCAACAATTTAGAAGCCATCTTTAAAATATGAAATATTATCAGCCACTTTTCAACTATGCTTAGCTAAATCCTGTCATATTCTATTTATTATTATAGGGTGCCCCTGGTGAGCGTGGAGGCCCTGGAGCTGTTGGACCTAAGGGTGCTACTGGTGAGGCTGGCCGCAACGGTGAGCCTGGTATGCCTGGATCAAAGGTAAGAACCAGCATTTTTCTCTTTGAAAATGAATTTATTATTTTTTTTGTCTACCTATTTTTGCTAGCTCCAAACTGAAAATAGAGAACACCCAATTATTGACGCATTCACCTGTAGCCATTTCAAATGTATTTATTATTTGGTATTCCCCATGTAAAATTGCATGCATTAAAATGTCTCTTGCATTTAAAAACAAAATGAATGTCTTTACCTGATCTTACTTCTTTTTAATGAACATTGTAGGGTATGACCGGTAGCCCTGGCAGCCCTGGACCCGATGGAAAGATGGGACCTTCTGTAAGTAGCCACTACAGTATATTTTAATACACAGCAGTTTCTCAGCGACAAGATATAAGTCTTTAATTTACTGTATTCACCAATTTCAACCAATTTCATTTGGCTTTAATTACATATGCCTCCTTAGCCCTAGAAATTGTGTTATTTCATTGAAAAATAGCAAAAGTTCACATTGCACGATGTTAAGATATTGTCATCAGGCTTGCAGTATATCTCTAATAAATCCATTTTCTTTCTGGCAGGGTCCTTCTGGACAAGATGGCCGCCCTGGACCCCCAGGCCCTGCTGGACCCAGAGGTCAACCTGGTGTCATGGGATTCCCTGGACCTAAGGGTGCAGCTGTATGTAATTTTACCATTCACCTAATCACTTTAATTGGGTTTTAAATTTAAGTGTTTAAAACCTCATACATTAATTTCTGCAGGGTGAGGCTGGCAAGTCTGGTGAGAGGGGTGTGATGGGTGCTATCGGTGCCCCTGTGAGTAACAATATCTATTGTTTGCAATAAAATAAAAGTTTTGTGAATTTTTCCAATAATAGAATTATTCCATTAGACTTATTACACTTATATGTGTATTTATGTACTATATTTGTAGGGTGCTGCTGGTAAGGATGGTGATGTCGGTGCTCCTGGTGCCCCTGGCCCTGCTGTGAGTATCTTAATATATACATATTTCCATATATCACAACTAACATCTATCAAATTCCCTGGTCTTACTGCATCTTAAAAAACTTTTGTCTTTAGGGACCTGCTGGTGAGAGAGGTGAACAGGGACCTTCTGGTGCCCCTGGATTCCAGGTGACTGCTTACTTCCCTTTTCGAAACAAATGTATTCCAAAACTATGGTGATATTGTACTAATTTCTTTGATTTCTCACTGTAACAGGGTCTGCCTGGACCTCAGGGTGCCACTGGTGAGCCTGGAAAGCCTGGTGAGCAGGTAAGATCCTTATTTCTGTTTGCTGAATTTAACACCATCATCTGATTTCTAGGAAATGTGCTATTTTTAGACTGAATTGTTTCCTTTTTTTTAAACTTAAAATAGATTCTTGTAATATAATTATACATTCCTTTTTATAGGGATTGCCTGGTGAAGCTGGTGCCCCAGGACTTGGTGGAGCTAGAGTAAGTATACAGTATTAGTTGAAATGTAAAACCTGATCAGCAAATCCAAAAACTAGACCTAAAGATAATTAAAATGTCAGTCCTTGGTATGACCCTTATTTTCTCACTATTGTTTCTGTTCAGGGTGATAGAGGATTCCCTGGTGAGCGTGGAGCCCCTGGTATTGCTGGTCCTGCTGGCCCTCGTGGTTCTCCTGGTGCAGCTGGTAATGATGGTGCCAAGGTGAGAGCTAAATATTTAAAATTGGTGTTAAAAAGAAAAGTGTGATCTTTAGTATAATGTTCTTAAGCTAATTACAAGTCTTGATCAATTTGATCATTCCCTTATTTGTTTTTTAAGGGAGAGGCTGGTGCTCCTGGTGCCCCTGGTGCTCAGGGTCCTCCTGGTCTTCAGGGTATGCCTGGTGAGCGTGGTGCTGCTGGTCTGCCAGGACTTAAGGGAGACAGAGTAAGAGCCACCATGTTTTGATAAGATTGAAATACTGGCGATATAATTTAGATTATGGTGGCAATATTTACAACAATGATTTTTTTTGCACTGTGACAATTTATTGTTTCCATTGTGATTGGATAATGTCCATAAAAATTGGTTCACATTATTAACATTCTTCAAAGTAAAATCGATAAAGGTGCAAAGGTAGATTGTATCGTAATGTGTACTAAAACAGATACACTGATATCAAATTGCCCTCCTACATAGGGGGACCAAGGTACTAAGGGTGGTGATGGTGCCCCCGGTAAAGATGGCGCCCGTGGTTTGACTGGACCTATTGGACCTCCTGGACCTGCTGGTGCTCAGGGTGACAAGGTAAGCCTGCTAATTCTCTCTACTGCTGGATATGAAGTTTTGAACAGTGCTTTAAATCTTAAAATATTAAAGTGTAATCACTTATGTTATCTTTACTAAGGGTGAGTCAGGTGCTGCTGGACCTGTTGGACCTAATGGTGCCCGTGGACCCCCTGTAAGCACTTCCTCTTTTTACTGAATGATAAACACAACATAATTTTAATAATATGCATACTGATTGTTTACTATGCTAATATAAAGCAACATAACTATGGCATGTTTATAACCAGTGTTTATATTATCTCGGCTATTATCTCAGCTCCTATAAGTAAATAGTTATTTACTTCTAGGGAGAGCGTGGTGAGACTGGTGCCCCTGGACCTGCTGGATTTGCTGGACCACCTGTAAGTAAATATATACACTCTATATATCATATACGCTTCAGTATGTCTGGATTTAAAATTGGATGAACCTTAAAAATTGTCTTAAAATACTTATGAACATTCTAAAAAATACATTATGATGAACTAAGAGATATTTTTTAAAAGGGTGCAGATGGTCAGCCTGGTGCTAAGGGAGAGGCTGGAGACAATGGTGCCAAGGGAGATGCTGGTGCTCCTGGACCTGCTGGGGCTACAGGTGCACCTGGACCTCAGGTACAGGCAACATATAAAGCTATTTGCATGTATATTAAATTCTAAGTAAATAAATTTCTTCCTAGAATATTTTAGTCACTGAAAATACAAATAAATTCTAAGTATCATACAATTGGAATATAAGTTCTATTATAATTTTTGCAAATATTGTTTTCCTTCAGGGTCCAGTTGGTAATACAGGTGCTAAAGGTTCCCGTGGTCCCGCTGGTCCCCCTGTAAGTATCATTTTTACATGCTACTCTGCATCAGTATTTACCTAATTGTTAATCAGGATTTAAATCCTTGATTCTTTGTTAAGGGGGCTACTGGTTTCCCTGGTGCTGCTGGAAGACTTGGACCTCCTGGCCCTGCTGTAAGTTCTTTAAAATATGTATTTTTAATGTAGCTTCTGTAAAGCCTCTTGAACGCACATTAAAAATCTATTCTTTATGTATTATTTTAGGGTAATGCTGGACCACCCGGACCTCCTGGACCCGCTGGAAAGGAAGGACCAAAGGGTCTTCGTGGTGAGACTGGACCTGCTGGTCGCACTGGTGAGGTTGGTGCCGCTGGACCTGTTGGTCCTCCTGGTGAGAAAGGAAGCCCTGGAGCTGAGGGTCCTTCTGTAAGTGTTGCTTACTAGTTATATAAAAATAACTGTTTTTTATATATATGTATGTAGTGTTCTTTCAAAGATTATCAGTCATGAACCCAGATATTACTGAGTCTCAATTTCTCTTAAACATTTTCTTCACAGGGCCCTTCAGGTATCCCTGGACCCCAAGGTCTTGCTGGACAGCGTGGTATTGTTGGTTTCCCTGGACAGAAAGGAGAGCGTGGTTTCCCTGGTCTCCCAGGACCATCAGTAAGTATTTTTATAGAGATTTCTTAAAATGCAAACATAATATGTGTAGTCAGTATCAAAGAAAATTGTTTTCACAAATCTTTCTTTATTTCCTGTAACTTAAATTAGTTATTGAAACGGTGGCTCTTCACAGTACTAGTCAGTGTAATGAGAAATTAATTAGAATGGACAACAATTTAGCACTTGCCCCTGTTATCTTTTAGGGAGAGGCTGGTAAGCAGGGACCTGGTGGTGCCTCTGGTGAACGTGGACCCCCTGGACCCATGGGACCCCCAGGACTGGCTGGACCTTCAGGCGAGCCTGGTCGTGAGGTAAGAGTTTTCACTGAAACACCCATAATTCATGCAGCCATATTATGGATGGCCCAGAACCATTTTGACTTTTATATAATTATAAAAGTTATATATATATTTTTTATTAATAGGGAACTCCTGGTAATGAGGGTTCTGCTGGTCGTGATGGCGCTGCTGGTCCCAAGGTAAACTGCACTATAATCTATTCTCACAACTGGCACAAAAATAAAAAATTGTAAACAACTTTTCTTTTTTATCTGTGGTGACCACGTTCTCTATTTTTTTTCCATAGGGTGACCGTGGTGAGACTGGTCCTTCTGGTGCTCCTGGTGCTCCCGGACCCCCTGGAGCTCCTGGACCTGTTGGCCCTGCTGGAAAGACTGGTGATCGTGGAGAATCTGTGAGTGTTTGTTTATTGCCAAAATTGAAGATGTAGTCACAACATGCTGAATAGTTTTTGTGTCACTTGAATAAATGCACCGTCATTTTGTGTCCGAGTTTACTCAGCATCATTTGTCACTTTGTTCATTAGGGTCCTGCTGGTCCCGCTGGTGCCGCTGGTCCTGCTGGCCCCCGTGGCCCTGCCGTAAGTTTGTCCTTTTTACATTCTGATGTAAACAAGATGATCTGAATATTTGTTAACTGAGTAGAGTTGTTTATAATACACTATGGCTTTTTTGTTGTATAGGGACCTGCTGGAAGTCGTGGAGACAAGGGTGAGACTGGAGAGGCTGGAGAGAGAGGCATGAAGGGACACAGAGGATTTACTGGAATGCAGGGACCCCCTGGATCTCCTGTGAGTAGTAGCTTAATTGTCAAATTTAAGAAATCACTGACTTTCCACACATACTGATATTTTTATGTCATCCTAAATATTAACTCACAAAACTAGTACTCTAAAATTATGATAAAACTGAACTGAAGATTTATTCTTTCACTAAAGGGACCATCTGGAGAACCTGGACCAGCTGGATCCTCTGGACCTGCTGGACCAAGAGTAAGTTGTTTCTTTTCTACAAATAATTTAGTAAGGTAACATGCTAATAATTTTTTTAAATCTTATATCCAAATAGGGACCTGTTGGAGCTTCTGGTGCTTCTGGTAAGGATGGCATGAGTGGACTTCCTGGACCCATTGGACCTCCTGGACCTCGTGGTCGCACTGGTGAAATTGGACCAGCTGTAAGCTGCCATTTGTTTACAAACCTAATCGATAAAGATTTTCAGCAAGTATCCGAGAAAGAAAGTTTACACCAGTATTTCCATTTTCTTTCCTTGCATTTAGGGACCTCCTGGACCCCCTGGACCCCCAGGAGCTCCTGGACCATCTGGTGGTGGATTTGACATTGGCTTCATTGCTGCACCCCAGGAGAAAGCCCCTGATCCTTTCCGTCACTACCGTGCTGATGATGCCAATGTAATGCGTGATCGTGACCTGGAGGTTGACACCACTCTCAAGTCCCTGAGCCAGCAGATTGAGAATATCCGCAGCCCCGATGGCACCAAGAAAAACCCTGCCCGCACCTGCCGTGACCTGAAGATGTGCCACCCAGACTGGAAGAGCGGTATGCAAAGCTCGGCATTAATTTAAAATGGCCAAATTCGGAATTTTGAAAATATATGAAGTTTTAACTTACTGACTGACTAGATCTGTAAAGAGACTACAGACAACTTGCTGTTGTTCTGGTATTTAATCTGTTTTTCCAAATATATAGGCGAGTACTGGATTGACCCCGACCAGGGCTGCAACCAGGATGCCATCAAGGTATACTGCAACATGGAGACTGGTGAGACCTGTGTCTACCCATCACAGGCTGACATTCCCAAGAAGAGCTGGTACACAAGCAAGAACATCAAGGAGAAGAAACACGTCTGGTTTGGAGAGGCTATGACTGATGGCTTCCAGGTAGGGGGAAATTATATTGTGCGTATTGTTTTAGACAGATAATACCTCATGATATATAGCATGTTCATACCCTTTTCTCTTCCTTTCACTTTAGTTCGAGTATGGTGGAGATGACTCCAAGCCTGAGGATGTCAACATCCAGCTTACCTTCCTCCGTCTTATGTCCACTGAGGCCTCCCAGAACATTACATATCACTGCAAGAACAGCATTGCCTACATGGACCAGGCCACAGGAAACCTTAAGAAGGCTCTGTTGCTCCAGGGCTCCAATGAGATTGAGATCAGAGCAGAGGGCAACAGCCGCTTCACATACAGCGTCACTGAAGATGGCTGCACGGTGAGTCTATTCCCACTGCATGTATGCATATTTATTTATAATGTGTTCTTGTTTATGTCTAGAATGTGTTTAATCCAGCATTATTTTCATTTTAAACCTAGATATGTTGGCATGCCACAAGTAGTATACAGTCTTACTGCACTTACAAAATAAGATTCAATCTAGTGTCAGACTAAACAAAAATGTTTAATCAAAAACCAAATTTTTGGATTTTTGCTTACACTTTTCATTCTTGTCATTTCCTGCAGTCGCACACTGGTGCATGGGGCAAGACAGTCATCGACTACAAAACATCGAAAACATCTCGACTGCCCATTATTGACATCGCTCCTATGGATGTTGGTGCACCCGATCAGGAATTTGGCATTGAAGTTGGCCCAGTCTGCTTCTTGTAAAAAAGAAATCTGGACTTGAAATTGTTTTTGTGTTGTGTGTGTGTTTTTTTCTAGCAGTCATCTCTCTAAAATCTTTTCTATGCAGTTAAAAAAAACCCTAGACTTCGAATTTGGCTGTCCAAATGGTCCACTTGCTTAGACCTATGCTTCAGAAGAAAGTGGTTATGTGTTATTAAGCTTTTTTTTTTGGGACCACTATTTTTACCACCAACACCGAGGACACTTTAGAAGAACCATTTGTTTCACTGGCCACAAGAAAATAATATATACTTGTAAAGTGTAAAATCCCCCTGGAAAAAGGAAAAAACATACAGGTGACTTACCACTGCAGAAGGACAATGAAAAAGAGAAAATCAATGCTTTGTACCATGTTCAGGTGTTAAATAAATCTGTAAAATGACATTTAAGTGTCTTTGTGTTCTACCCATCAGAACAACTATCATTGTTTGCAGAGTTTATGAGACAGGGGTTCAACTTCGTTTTGATATCTTATGTCTACCTCAGAAAAGAAGCCTACATTATTTCCGCAGTGTTGACCAACACCAGGTTAGGATTTTACACCAAAGTATGTTCAAGAAAGCAAAGAACAGCTGCAAAAGGTGCTATTTTATGAGGTCCTGTTAGTGGGATGTGTTAAAGTAGTTTTTGAGTAATGTTTTATTTCACGTTTGCTCACAGGGCCTTTGGTGCTACAATCTTTTTTCTCTTGTTGTCCAGTTATAACACATGCCTCTCTTGCCAAAGGATTTTGCTTAAAGTTTTCTCAAACAAATCCCTAGTTAGGCAAGTGAAAACAAGCAGTGATGCGCATAGTCTTTTCAAGTTTAGAAATGAGCAGGTGGAATCTTTTATTTTCTCCCCCACCCAACAGCTTTTGACACTTTTTGGTTGTTGTCTTGAATTCTTCCCAATACACCCTTCCTCTTCATGTTTAATTCCAGTGCTTCCATTCTACCACTTGTGTCAGAAGATTTTCTGGTTTTTAGTTGTTTTTTTCTTTCTTTCATATTGGTTTTATTTTTTACCCAGGGCTTTTCACAGATGGCAAGAGAAATAGGGATCCCCAAAAGGAGTGAGAGAAGCATACACACAATAGGGGGTTAAAACAAGATGATCTGTACCTATTTTGTATATGTATAATAAGTTGAGATGTTTTTAATTATTTTGAGTGCTGAAATAAAGCATGTTAAGTGGTCGATCTAATGTTTGTCAGAAGTGGTCTTGACTCATCCCCACAAGTGGCCAAATGGAATTAAATTAAACACAGCTTGCATCTGTTACAGTTTTTTGGACTGGAAGGAAGATTAAAGAAAAATGACAACTTTTTTTTTTAAGTTTTTTAAAGCTGTTGGATCAAATTATTTGGTTTGTTCTACTCTAAACAGCTGCTCACTCAGCCACCGGATTTAACCAGCCACGTAGTTGTAACGATTACCACAGCCTAATGTTTCTTTGTAGAGCTTTAGTACATTACCTGATTTAAGTCTGGGCTTCTTTTTCTGCCTCCTTGGCTGTGAATAAAACATGATATAATTCAAGCAAACAAGATCCGGTGATTCTTCGTTGTCAGTCCCATTGTGGACTGTCGAGCTCTTGGGGTTCATGTTTTATCTCCACAGGCGAAACAAATGTGTCCATCTAGCAGAGTCCTTAGGATTACTCCTTGCATAGTCACACTGTAGGTAATACTCTTAATCCACCAGAAAGGGAAATCTTTTACTGGTTTCCATATTCCCTGTACCTCACAGCCCTGGTACTGAAATGATCCAAGGACCAATATGTACTGAAGAGATCTTTTTGGTGAGGAAAAGGTTGTCTTGCTTGATACAAGGAAGCCATTGTATGGCCAGGTATGTGCAGGCTTCCGTAGTGGGGGCTAGTTGAAATGTGAGTCTTTTTCCTCATTTGATTCCATGTGGTATGCGTAAGGTTGCAGCATATGTTTACATTATTATACACAGCATATGTTCACAATATTCACATTGCCTTAGATGCAATTATACAATTTTACACTAGGTCGTTATTTCAACTGTGCAACCTGGGCTAATCAATACACAAACATACATTTTGTTGGAATTTTTATCTGTGTGAAACACTATGTTTTTATTAGTCTTATGGTCTCCATCTAAGCCAAATTGGCTGCACTGATAGGCTCTTTAGCTCATTTTTTAATACTTGTACTAAATAAATAACAATCAAATTGTAAATTTTAAACTAGCTGAGTTGCCAACGTGTCTTCCTCCCAGGGGCCGGAAAGGCACAAAATGTTAAACCTGACAAACAGCGACATCTGTTGGCCATTACAGGGTAAGTCATTAAATGCATTTTACATGTACAACATTTAGCAGACCTTTATATATTTTATAAAAATAATCAATTAGAAGATAATAGCCTTGCTCATGTGCCCACAGTTGTGGCTTGGTGGTGCTGGAAATGATTTAACTGATATCAGTCCAACACCTTAAGCACTAAGCTACCCCTTCCCTTTTTTTGCCTCACAACAAGAAGGTCCTGGGTTGGAATCCCGGGGCATGGGGTCTTCCTGTGCAGAGTTTGCATGTTTTCCCCGAGCTTGTGTGGGATTCCTCCAGGTACTCCGGTTTCCTCCCACAGTCCAAAAACATGTGCATTAGCTTGATCGGTGACTCTAAATTGCCCATCGATATGCATGTGAGTGCGTATGGTTGTGTGTGTGGCCCTCTGATGGACTGGCAATCTGTCCAGGGTGTACGCCCTGCCTATCGCCCTATGTGCGCTGGGATAGGCTCCAGAAGACCCCCATGACCCTGGAAAGTTTGGGAATAAGCGGGTATAGAAGATAAATGAATGAATGAATGAAATATACATTTTAATTCCAAGTCTACCACGAGCCTTTGGCTGCTGGAGTGGATGTTAATGCATTTAAAAGTGTAGTTACTGTAGACTTCCTGTGCGCTCAGGATATTCTTATAGTTCCTCACTACACAGTGCTTTCTGTTGGGCCCATTCACTATCATTTATAGTAAATATACGGTGTGTTTTCCAAAAAATTTACACCAGCACCAGGTACCAACAACCAAGACAAGGTACTGAGATCACATTTTCCTCTTTTTGATATACAATATGATTACCTAAATATTTTGAGTTATCTTTTGAACTATTTTTTCCAAAAATATTAGTAACTTATAAATGACTTTACTAGGTGATCACAAAAATAAGCCATTTTTTGATGTTCAAATAACATTTCTTGACTAATTTGAAAAAGCCTGAAATAAATAGCATCGAGTCATAGAGTAAAGCTTAAAAGTGTTATAATATTTTCTAAGCTACTTCAAGTGAACTGAAGACTGACATTTATTATGTTACAAAGACATATTATATTCCAGTTTTTCATGTTACCTAAAAACCAAAAGAATTTTCTTTTAAAAAAATGAAATTCTTCTATTATTACAGTTTGAAAAAATCCAAATTGCTGGGAAAATGCACCTCACAACAGACCTTAACACAACACAATAAACACAGAATGAGCCAGAATAAACAAAACAAAAAAGACAGAAGCATGTGTGGAATAAATTTTCAGGAAGGATCTGCATTCCATCCCTTTTTACCACACTGGAAACATATGTCCTTTCTGGTGTGATGCATGAGAAGTACGGAGGCGGGTAATCAGAGACACAGTAGAAAGATGATGTTTCTGGTGGATAGGATAGTGCAAGTATATTCAGGCCAGAGAAGAACTTGCCTTTACTGATAGGAAATAGAATAGAAAATAGAATAGATACAGAGTCTGATTGGTACTTCACGGCAGCTGCACTACTTTTATATAGTATATGTATATTAATGTCTGCAGGTTTTTTTTTTATTTTTACTTGTATTTTTATTGCTGCTGTGACAAAGAAGTTTCCCAGCTTGGAATGAATAAATGTTTCTATTCTATTCTTTTCTATTTTATTTTATTTTATTTTCTATTAATAAAGGCAAGTGCTTCTCTGGCTGCACTATCCTACCCAACAGAAACATCATCTTTTCACTGTGTTTCTGATTAATGAATGGAATAAAAAGAGGTGGATCTGGAAAGGACCTGAGCCAGCTCCTTAACACACTACACCATGATGCCAGCCAATAACTGATATCCAGGCACTATAAAAAAATATGTGCCACTGTGAGTTTTATGGTTTCAATCAATTAATAGCTTCCTCTGACAGCAAAGGCAAAAAGTTGAGTACAGGGGTGGCTCAAATGGTTGAGGCACTAAGTTGCTGATTAAAAGGTCAGGAAAACCAAGCCCCAAAACTGCCATGTCTAAAACTGTTGGGTCTTTAAGTAAGACTTGATACTACTTGCTCTTTACAGGTCTTCCCCGTTTGCAATCAGTCCTCTGCAGATGATTCAGAATGCAGCAGTATGTCTTGCTTTCAACCTACATAAGTTTTTGCACACCACACTACTGATGCGCTCTCTCCAATGGCTTCCAGTAGCTGCACGCATCAGATTCAAAACACTGATGCTTGCCTACAAAGCCAAAAACAGAACTGCACCAATCTACGTCAAAGAACTCATCGCTACTCGCATAGCCCAATGGTCTCTCAGATCCACAAGTACTGCTTGACTAGTTTCACCATCCCCTAGGACTCAGGACATGGTCAGAACAGAGGAGTCACTGTCTTCAAGAGACACTTGAAGACGCATCTCTTACTTAAACGCCTAGCACTTGACATATAAATTATAAAATAATTAAAAAGGAAAGTATCTCTACTACAACTACTTTACATCTACTTTTTGTGGTTGTTGCGTAGAAAAATGTCACTTTATGTTGGAAAGTGTATACTCATATATGTGACAAATAAAATTTATATTTAATTAATGAAAAATAATTGACAGGAAATTCTAAGGCAGATATAACCATCTTTTTTGCACATCTTTTTTGACTGTTTTTAGACTGTGGAAAGAAACCTGAGTACCCCCATGGAAGCGCAGAGAGAACATGCACACTCCGGAAAAAAAGGCCTAGGAATCAAATCCACAACGTTCTTGCTGTAAGGCGAACCACTGCCCCACTGCGCTGCCCTTGTGACTATACAGTACCACCAAATCTTTATCCTTTGCAGATCTTTTATTTACACATTCTCTAGTGTTTCCTGACAGCAAGCAGATCAAGCAGATTATCAGTTAAATAGGATTAGGTTGCATCTAACCATAGGTTACACTGTAGTGGGAAGTCTTTACTCCAGTGGGGTGACATGGATTCCTGGCTCCTCCTCCTTTAAAGATGCTGAGAAAGAAGCATTCAGTGGTGTCAACTGCTGTGAGACTCTGAGGCTTTTGCTGCTCTTGTCCCAGAATCTTCCTCTGCAGCTGATGGTGCTATGGCAGCAGGATCAGGTTTTCTCACATTCTTTGCTGAACTGATGTTTCTTTACCTGTGAATGCAAATTCACAAAACAACTCAATAAAACACATACAGTAGTTCATTCATTCATTCATCTTCTATACCCGCTTATTCCCGGATCCGGGGTCACGGGGGTCTGCTGGAGCC
>JAOTQW010000018.1:8107067-8126841 GCA_026260075.1 Sisor rabdophorus
TGTTTCTATCTATCTATCTATCTATCTATCTATCTATCTATCTATCTATCTATCTGCTATTGTAGAAGAGGCATATAGTGTTGCTCATAAAGTGGATGGTGTGTAACTGACAGCTGTTCATGTTAACTATATGGCCAAATGTTTATGGACACCTTACCAGCACATTGACTTTAGTGTGTCTCAGTGTTTGTTACCGAAACTTTTGACGCACACAAATGGGGTGTCTTCATATGTAATAATATAGCAATATTCCTTTTATTGAATCTAGGAGACCAGAACATCATTCCAGCTTGACTATGCCCCTGTGCTCACAAACACTCTGAACTCTCCTGCTGTGTTCTAGTTAGGGTGGAAGAACTGAAGTGTCCTGCACAGAATCCTGACTCTAACTCAACCTTAGTGACACACTCTTTGGGATGAATTTTTGGGAAGCGGTAGCTCAGTGGTTAAGGTGTTGAACAGATACCTGAAAAGGCAGAGTTCAAACCCCCCCATTGCTCAGTTGTATGAAAGAGATAAAAGTCCCTCTGGATGAGGACGTCTACCAAAAGCTTGAAATGTAAGCTAAAATTAACTGGAACACAGACTGCACCCCAAAGCTCCTTATTCAAAATTAGAGTCTGAATACTTTTGTAGATGAATGAACACTCATTAAATAGTAGCCCTGCTGGAATAGGCAGACCCAGCAGACCCCCGTGACCCCGAGTTAGGGAATAAACAGGTATAGAAGATGAATGAATGAACAAATGTAATAATTAAACCACAAAGCAAACATAGATAATACAAAGTAGACATTACTAATTAGCATAGTGTCAAATCCACATTATTAATTAATTAGTTAATTATTGCCTGTTATTTTCATTTGAATTAATGTTCTTTTTGCATGCAGGTGACTCAATGCAATGTTTCTCACCAGGGTCTCGAGCTCCGAGGGTTCACAAGCGAACAGGTGCGTGTTGACGCCTAAAGTGGTAAAGACAGCCTCGTCACTGGGACGGAACACAGCCTTCTCTGTGTAAAAAACACAAGCACAGATTGCAGCTGAATGTTAATGCTACACGTGCGACCTCAACCCATACTGATAAGTACATTAAAACGTCAGCACATCTCAGAAACAGTACGCAAGCTGCCTGCAAGCTGCTCTCAGCTGTGGCCTATAAAAGTCAAAGTAATAAACAACATGGGGATTTTTATATAAGCATGTATTTATAAAGAAACTAACAAATTAAACATGCCTATATGTGTTTATATGTCTGTTTATGACACTAAGCAAACCTTTCTCCAGTGCTTCTTACTTCCTAATTGTTAGAAGCTTTAAATTATCGTAGCATAAATCTTAGTAAAGATTTGGCTTTTCTTGGTACTTGTTCTAACGTTTAGAGCTGTTCTGTGTCACCTACCTCCAGATGAGGTGACAGCTACCAAGATGAGGTTGCCTGTTTGGGTCGGTTGCTCTTCACTATACTGAAGCTTTTCTCGCACCAATGCCAAAATCTCACCAACACGGCAGGACAGACGGCTGCGGATGGTCACATACGAGTGGTCGGGTGTGTACACCCTGCAAAAAACTACAGAAACAAATGTTTTCTAACTTTAAAGCCCTGCAAACTTAAAGCGACCTGAGTTTTATATTACATTAAAGTGTAAAAGCTCTCACGTTATGCATCGCATATTAATCCTGCAATTCTTTTCTTAACATGTTTCAGTTTCCTGCTAAAAGGTCAACAGTTCACAAGGAACACTTTCTGTTCAATATATTTGAATGCTGTCTGGTCATTTATCTTCACTATAAATAGGCCTCAGTGGGCCAACGAGGTCAGCAGCTATTTCCTCTTCAGGATTGCTTATTGACTAATTGCTTAGTGAGTCTAAAAATGACTTGGCTCGATTTTCACCGCGGACAACATTATACTAACTAATGCAATCCAATAACTTATAATAATTACAATAAAATGGGGCGTGCCCATGACCGCACTGTCATACAGGGCTTATTGAGAGTCCTCCATTAGCAAATGAGTCGAGTTCCGATTTGATTGGAGCTTCTTTTATTTAAAGTTAATTAAGAAGTCTGAACTCACTTTCGTCCGAGCCTCGGAAAGCTTCCCGCGGCTGCAGACAGGCATCGATGCGTCTGAAGTGGCGAAAGAGTGGGCGCACCTGTTTCTTTCGACTCTCCTTATCCTCCATTGCCCTAAAAACAAAAAACACATTAACAGAGAGACAACCCACATCAGCAATATGTGGACATTTTATATCAACATGAAAACCTGCAGCTTGTTTTCCAATTGGAAAGACATAACCAAAAATTTTCTCTCTCGGCATAGTTTGGATATAAACAATAATTGATATTGCCAAAGCATTACATTATTAAATCTGCACACTAATTCATTGATTTATTCATCTTCTATACCCGCTTATTCCCTAACTGCCTCTTGCCTCTTGTACCCCTGCCTTTCGCCCTATGGACGCTGGAATAGGCTCCAGCACAAACCAGTGACCCCTAGTTCAGAAATAAGTGGGTATAGACGATGAATGAAACTACTGTTTAAGGATTTTATTAAGCCAGATGACCTTTTTATAATTATTCTTTTGTCTTTGAAATCCACAATTTTCAATTATTTAGGATAAAACATTTTTTAAACCAGACCAAATCCTCCATAGCATCTAGTTTGCTTGGTTTAAATTTTTATTTGAAAAAAAGTACTGCTTTTCAGTCTCAAATCTTTTCTGAGGCTCATCAAAACAACTATTTTTTATTAGGACATTCTAAACTCAAGTCATATTGAATTAATAAACAACAGTTGAAATCTTACATAGAAGAGTGAAATGCTTATAAACTTAAACTATGATTGAGGAAAGGGATCATAGTTGTTTCATCATAATTTAAAATCAAAGGTCATCACAGGACCTTTCTTCTTGTCTTAAAAAAAAGTTTTCTTTATGTCTGGAGTGTATTTAGCTGAACATAACAAACATTAGAAAGTGAATGAGTTAAAATTATCAACTTTGCAATTGCTAATTTGCCATTATTTCGCATCAATGTGCATCGTTTAAATATAGAAATCTGTCGTTTTAATTATTTTTTTCTGATCTTTCATTACCAATGTTAGCATACTGGTTTAATTAACCCCCTTTAATTTAATTTTATTAAATGTTAATTGTTGTATGAGAACAGTTCCCCTCTTAGCTTTCTTCAGACTTTACTGCTTCTAGCTGAACATGAACAGAACTGCAAGAAAACATATGAAAGAACTATTAAAAAAAATAAAAAATGTTTTAATAGTGTTTTCATATGTTGTGTTTGTGTTCAATTTAGTCATACACAGGTAACTAAGTTAGGGGAAAAATACAAACATATAAATGTGTTTTAAAATATGATCATAAAATACATCTTTAAATAGAAAACGTATGAAGTGTGTGTTTGTGTGTGTGTATGTGTGTTTATAGGCCTTTTTTTCGTTTGATAACACTCAGTAAAATTGGTTAAAAATCTTGATTAAGTTGTGACAAGACTCAACATAACATAAGGAACACATCAATTAACAGATGCCACTATATTCCCAATTAGCATCCTTATGCAATCATGGCATTGTGGTTTATAATAGGCTATAGGCTATTTACCATAAGGGTTTTATAGCCTTCTACTATATAATAATGAGAGGAGCCAGACATATAGCAAACGGTGTGGGGGGTGTTATGTTAGATCTATTGATATTTCGGTTCCAAACTTTGTAGGGACAACTATAAAGCTGGATGTAGTGGTTAAAGAGCGAAATGTGGATTTGGTTTTTAATTAAAATCAATGGCAATAATGTTTCTTGTTTAAAGTATTTGGCTAACTTGCAAAATAAAAGCCACTTACGGGTTGTGGAGGATCTCAGTCCAGCGCTGGAGCTTTAGAACATCCTCTACCAGCTCGGGAAAGTGGCTAAGCTCTTGCACAGCACAAAGGTACAAGTCCTGTATGAAGAGAACATAAGAATAGGAGAATACACCTTGAAAATAATCAAGTGCACTGGGGAACAGTGATAAAAATTAATCCTTTCTATTTTTTAGGAAAACAAAAATGTTTGTTGGCCAGAAAAAAAGTTGGACTTGACCAAAAACAATTATGACCTTAGATAGGCAGTGCTAAGTCAGTTTGGTTTTCAGAGCTACACTGATATACTTCTGCAAGAAATAACACTTGAAACTTTGGAGTGTTTTTCTGTTGGATGTGTAAATAGATGCGTGTGTACTGAAATTTGTACCTTAGGAAAACTGTTTGATCGGTCTCCTTCCTCCTGTAGCAGTTCCCTGTATGTGTCCAAGTAGCGAAAGGCCACGCTTAGCACAGCCTGCTTTCTTTCTGCTCCATCCCAGGTGGGCCAGCCCTCACCCTGCTTGGGTTCAGCTCCAAATCTGAGTACACGGTTAAGGAGCATCGTGACCTGCCTACATTAGTTGTTGTGTACTAAAGCAGCTCTGATCACAGACAACAAAAAATCTTTTTTTGGTTGTACTATGATTGCGTTATTATTGTATCAGTATTGAGAAGCTCAACAATCAATTTTGAAGCACTTTTGTATGTCGCTCTGGATAAGAGCGTCTGCTAAATGCTGTAAATGTAAATGTAATGTAAATAAAACATACAAACTACAATAAATTTCCAGTAGCAAACTGAAGCACTTGGTTCTTTTTAGCCATAAAGTGCTAGCTGTTTGTCTATAACGTTGGTGACACCTTTTTATTTACAAACTAACAATATACAGATCCTTGATGCCAACATTTTGGCTTTTGAAATCTGTTGAAAGATTACCAGACCATTTGTTAGGCTGGTAACCAATTAGCAAATAGCCCAGCTAACCAAGCTAAAGCTAGTGGAAAAATATAACAAATGAGAAATTTTTTTATCAAGAAAATATGACTTTATTAACAACAATTATAATAAACTTCAAGCAATCTGAAGTAATGATCCTGTGACCCCAAATTAGGGAATAAGCATATATATTCAATTCAATTCAGTTTTATTTGTATAGCGCTTTTTACAATGGTAATTGTCACAAAGCCGCTTTACACAATTGAAGAAATTATGATACAGAATGTAACAGAATGTAACAGAAAATATAGAAGATGAATGAATGATTGAAACTAATGATTAATGGTTCCTCGAATTGCCCAAAGAAAAAAGTGTAAGTGCATGTGATTGTACGAAACCCTGCCTTTCTCCCTATGTGGCTCCAGCAGACCCCTGTGACCCCAAATTAAGGAATAAGTGGGTATAGTAGATGAATGAATGAATTTGATGTTTTACTTGATTGAGTCTTATCATGATAGCTAAGTTAGCTAACATACTTGGGCTAGTTGGGATAGCAGAATAAATGGAAGATGCTCCTCTGTAGGAATATGGACTTTTCCCTATTTTTCTGGGGCATTTATTGAGCTTTGGAATAATAAACATAAAAAGATTTATCAGCACAAAAGAAATAATACCCAATTATTAATTTATTTATAACTATAAAGTCATTTATTTACTTTAGTATCTTGATGAATCTTCTGTCAAAAAAATTGGTCATCATGTTATACAGAACTGTTAACATCTATCATCCAACAAAGACACATAAACACAGAGAACTACATGTGCAGCGTAATTACGGTTTCAAAGAAGTGGTGAATCCAAACGGACACACCCATCACGATTGCACGCACATATGGAAAAGACACACATCCCTTATCTCATACAAGATTGTTATTAACAGGGTTGTACAGGAACTTTTTTTTAATTTGTTATTTGCCTACAGACAAAACATCAGTCATAGAGACAAAATACCACTTTCAAGTGTCTCAAAACAAGTAGTCACACTTGTGCGGATGTCAGTATGATTCCACCACAATCAATTAATTAGACTATTTTATTTCCTGACCTTAAATAACATATAGGCTGATCTAAAATTGCCCTGGTTATCCCCAAAGCTGCTGTTTAGATCTATTCAAAATGACTTCCAAACACCCGGTCTAGATTTAAACCACTATTCCTAATAAGTGGCCAAAAGGCTAGGCAGGAAATTGGCACACAGTGCTTTGGATGACAGTCTATATTTATGTCCACTTCTTTACAATGATCTAAATATCACCCTCAGCTCAGTGGGTCCTAGTTCTTTGTCGTGCAAACCGGCTTAGTGTTACAAAGAGCTCAAGGTACAGGCTCTCATTACTCGCTTATACAAGTTTATCTGTTTGTATATATTTGTGTCAAGCACAAGACAGAGGTCCTATCTTTAAATATAATCCAATCATGAATAACAACAGGGACAACATATAAGGGGCTTTCCACTTTGTTCTAAGGTTTAGCAGGAAGTAGGCATGTTTCTACAACAAAGGAATTGTTTAAGCCTGGATTTCCAGACCTGGTGAAGAGTTTTAAGGAGCTGAGATTACCAGAGCAGGGAGACACAGACAAAGAAAAACTGAGACACAGACACTGGGCCTTAGGAGCAATGAGGCTTACATGCTTTCCAGCTTTATAGTCTGGAAGTGGATGAGTCCCTACAGTACTCTAGCCACTGTAGATCAGAAGACAGGCAGACACTGAAAATCTAGGTCATACAAGGAGATTTTAGGATGTCCTCTGTTTATCCATACAAACAACCACAAATAACAACACAATAGGTGGAGAGCAGATGATACACTTGAAGGAGTAGATCAACTAAACCAAACCTGCACCTACCTAAGTCTAAAGTAAAAAAATGTCTGAAGATTAAACACATTAGGCTGTAAAAAAAGAAAAAAGATGATAGAAATCTAAGGTTTTATAATATGTGGTCTATTTTCTTTCTTTCCAAGCACATAACTGATGCTGATATTGTAAGAAGGATACTGCTGAAGCAGGACCTGCTGAAACTTGTCTGATGCCAGGAAGATAGGGTGTGTCAACATAAAGTCGTCCAGGAGTATTTCTGTAGAAAAAAAAGCGAGGGAGATTTAGAACCTTTAGAACATGTGTTTGAAATACTGTTAGATGGAAAAAACAGCAGGTTTACACCAAGACCTTTCCAGGTAACTTCAACTATCATTAATCATGCAACGTATACACACGACAGACCTGCTCAACCTGCCATGAACCCAAACATCTCGGTGTAAAAAAAAAAGTTGGATTTTACCTTCTCAACTGTCACTGTGTTTTTGTTCTTTTTAATCCATTGGACAAAGAATGCCTGAGTAAATGCCTTCACATTCCTTCCGAATCGCTGCAGGCTCATGCATGTACGTAATATCTAATGTTCCCCAAAAATTTTATAACTTAAACTGGTTCTCAGTTCAAAACATGAAAGAAGTTAATACAGTTTTTTAGACACTGGTAGGTTTTTGTAATAGTTGCTATTGCTGTTTCTCTGTAAGAAATGCAGCCTTTATTTTGATTTAAAAAAATGAATTTTCAAGGAAAAAACACAAACATTTACACTGTATAATATGTTATCTTCACAACAAGAAGGTCACGGGTTCAATTCCAGGCAAGGGGTCTTTCTGTTTAGAGTTTGCATGTTTACCCCGCGTATAACACCCGTGACCACGAGTTAGGGAATAAGTGGGTACGGAAGATGAATGAATAAATAAATATTATGACTCCGCTCGTAAATAGTGAGCGGACTAATGAATAACCCCGCTGCTGCGCAACATCAAACATTTCTCCAATAACACTGGATCACAGCAGACAACAACTACCGCAAACTTATTCTAACAACAATATCTGGTTTATATAGGGTGGCGCGGTGGCATGGTGGTTACCAGGATCGTCTTCAACAAGAAGGTCCCGGGTTTAAATCCCAGGCAAGGGGTCTTTCTGTGCAGAATTTGCATGTTCTCCCTGCGCTTGCGTGGCTTTCCTCCGGTTTTCTCCCACAGTCCAAAAACATGTACATGGTGAGTCTAAATTTCCTATAGGAGTGAATGTGTGTGCGGTTGTTCGTCTATGTGCAACCTGTCCGGGGGTGTACCCTGCGTCTCACCCTATGTCCCTGAGATGTCCAGCAGACCCCCATGACCCTGAGGTAGAGAATAAGCAGGTATAGTAGTAGAAGATATAGTTTGTATCATAAAGACATACAAATAAGGACTGAACACTGAACCATTAAAATTAATCAACTGTAATCCTAAGAATGTTGCACAACGATAATTATTTTTTAATATTAGCTCACCTCAAATCTTTAACAAAGGTTAGCATTTTGTAAAGTACAGTAGATTGTTTCTAAATATATATGATATTTTTACTATATGATTTTACAGACACGATTTTCCAAAACTTTGGCACGAGGAAAATGCACAAAGCACTTAAGAAGGTTTATATGTAGTAGCAATACATAATTTTTTCACTGAAACTTAGTGGCCCAAACACTGTTTCTTTTTTGTTTTACATATTTCTTTGGGAATTTTTTTTAGCTTTTATTGATAGAACAGGGGGATGAAATGGGGAAGATAATGAGAGAGGCATGATCAGAAAGGACCTGGAAATCGAACCTATGGGTGTCAATGTCGTAGTGTAGTGGGTTAAGGTGCAGGCATCCATATGTGCAAGTTGTTGCGCTCCCCAAGAACGGTTTTAGCATGACAGTGCCCATGTGCACAAAGCCCTTAGGATCCATGAAGACATGATGTGTTAACATCAGTGCCTGATTTCCCTAATTTCTGATCCACCCAGCTATGCTTCACTATAAAATAAAAAGCCTTTTTAGAATTACAATAAGTTAGAATAAGTAAGAAGTGAGAATGGAAGGAAGACTTTAGACTAGGATGTTTTTAAATACATATGTATGTGATAGTCATCTGTGCAAATACATATGCATTATTTGTAACCATTAGTTAATCACAGTGACTTTCTGAACTTACACTAAATACATAATTCTATGTGTTTTTGAGTCCGTAAATTCATCACGAGTCTTAAAGCTACTGACATTAATTTAGTTATTCTTCCACCTAGATTAAATTAATCTATAAAATATAAATTAAATTGCATGGGCTACCATTTTTGAAATGATTAAACTATCAACTAAACAGAAACTTAAAATGTAGCTCACAATATGCAAAAAGTCATGCAAACAACGACAAGAAAAGCCTTAGGCTATTACACAAAAAGCAACACAGAAAGAAAATTCACTAAACGACAAAACACCAGTGATGACAGTCAGAAAAATGTCATTAGCTATTTAAACAGTTAACCTATTGTCATGTTTCTGTTATCTCACTTTACCACTACTTTTCCAGTATGCTTTCTTCCCATGTCTTTCTCTCTCTCTGACAGCAATTTAATAGCCAGATTGAATCAGTGTTTTCTTTTAGTGGTCATAAAAAAAAAAAAGTTGTGACAGACTCAGAGCAGACCTTACTGGAGCTATGCTACACACCAGGCCACATGTGTGGATGTTTGTAACTGGTTGAGGCTTGTCCTGGACCTAAATGGATTGGCAGAGACGTTTCTATGCTAAGAATTGTAGGTGAAGTGGAAACACCTGAGTGGTGTAAAATAACAGTCAGGCACAAATAGACACAAAAATGTGCTCATTAGTGTCCTTGAGCAAGTTATAAAAGTAAACAATTACTATTCACAATTGGTGTGTGTGTGTTAGGGAGAAATATAGAGAGAAAAATAGGTGTGTCGTTTGGATTCCAGGCCAAATCTTCACAGCACACCACATTGAAACAAATGAGTAGCTGGGAATTAGTAAAAAAACATAGCGGAAAGTAGTAGGCGTGCTCAAAACTTGTGTCACTGATTTAACAGAACAAGTCCAGTCACGCCTAGATCTACTGGAACCATAGTCTGCCCACCAGTCAGGCAGATCAGAAAGTTGCCGACATAACCATAGCAACAGTCTAATACAAAATATTGTTTATCCTTAATGCTTAAGAAAAACTTTTTAGCACAAAAAGGCTTTTACATAACTCATAGCACACACATTGGGCTATGAGCAATAACCATTATTCAAATACTGGCACTGGATCAATTATCTGGAATTTTTTACTCATAAGCCTAACTTCATTGAATTTCAAGGAAACATTCCTTTTCTTAACACACAAAAAAACCAATGTCATAGGAGAAAGCCTATGTTTAAGAAGTCTTAAGAAACCCAAAACAACCTTGATGTACCTTAAATCTTAATCATGTACAATAGTTATGTTGAAAGGATGGACAATAAACAAAATCTTTGTAGAAAACTTGTGTAAAAAAATTAGATCTAATTCTCATTCAATCATCTTCTACACCTGCTTATACGCTAACTAGTTTTCCTTGTCTTAGAGTGTATTCGCTACTTCCAGACCAGTTGTTAAATTCTTATATCATTATTGTCATGTTATTAGATAAATATTGATTTCGAACTTCTCCAGATGATGTATGTGGTACAGTACCGGTTGTATTGTAGAGATTTGGAATTTTCACTTCAATGTGTCAAACGGCCCTTTTTCTCTCTTTCTGTAATTTAATGCTGTGTTATATCGTGTTTTGTATGGTTTTGATAGTTTCTATAACTGCAACGTAATACTGGTGGTATTAAAGGTGTAATCAGTCTAGTAAGTCCCCACAGGCCTAGGTACCAAATACAGCAGCTGGATCATATATATTTTTAAAGGAATGCTTTAACAAACAATATGAAATGGGGGGGGGGGTCTACATAACCACTGGGGTATTTATAAAAAAATTAAAATACAAAGTCTAGCAAAAAATACTTAGATTTTAACATACTATACTCAGCTACCCGTTGATTTTTTCATGTAATTTCAGATCAAACTTCACCTTGATACTAGCAAAATGAGAACAGGGTTTTGGGAAAAAAAATTATTTAAAATGGTTAAGTCGAAAAAGAAAAATGAAAGTTCCAGATAAAACAATTAGTTCAGCTGGTGAATCTATTGGTTACCGGCTTTTTAGGAAAGCTAATGTCTTTAGTTTGAATGTTTATAAACATGTATCTATTTATGTATTTAATTCACATTAATATTATATATATAAAAAACTATGAATTTATTTAAAGTTTATTGGGAAACACTTCACTTTCAATACGCACATAGAGAAGGCATTCATTCCTTTTCGCTAACTCCTTCCAATACGTAGGCTGTACATGTCACACTATATTTACCATTTATTGTCATAAAAAATCAAAAATACCAAAATAATTTTATTGATGATTTTTCCTTGCGTATGAGTTTGCAGTAACAATACATTATGATGTTAATTTTTGAATGCGTTCAGCTGTACTATATCTCGGCAAGCATTTGGGTGTGTGAGTGGGGGTGGTAGAGTTTGGGGAAAAGTGTTTGGGGAGATGCATTTTACATTTGCTTTAGCTGTCTTCACCCTTTCCTGAGACTGCAGTTAAGAGGGCTCCATTAAACTACAGACCAGATCCTTTTTCTTCCATTTAAAAAAATAAAGAAATACTTCAATGCAAAATCAATCTGTACGGAGAAGGGTAAGATTATATAATTGGTGACAGACAAGCCGTTACCATGGAGGCCTTATCACATCTGAACCCCTGCTGCCCACGCAGCACTCTTTTCCTTCTCAATTCCTCTTCTTCAATGCTCATCGCTGATGCTGAAGCATTTGGCAGTAGGAAAGGAGATGCAGAGAAGGTGTGGGAGTGTGTGGTTGTGTGTGAGAGTGAGAGTAAAAAAGGATAGCAAGAATGGTGAGAATGTGTGTACCAGGTCTCTATGTCTTCTCAAGAGCTGTCTGTTCTTGTTTTTCATATCAGCTTTATCTCAACTCCTCGGTTGTTGCAGAGGGAATAACGAGCCTCTTTACAAAAACATGATGCTTTACAGACACATCAAAATGTGCAGAACTTACATTCAATATACTTAAAGACATGTCCAATGAACGATTTAAGTAGTTGGTTAATGAGCAACATAGGTGGTCAAAAATAAAAGCACAGTAACAAAAACCCTCCTATATTAATATTGTAATAATTATATGCTGATTAACTTTTTGCAGTTATCACGTGTAATATGGTACTGACAGTGACATTAGCAACCATGACCTAAATAACAATTCCAGATTACATTCTGGCTCACGTATTTTTCAGTCCTGCCACAGTCTCTAGCAAAACACTGTTTTCTCTGTCCCATCAAGGCAATGCTAAAAATATATACATAATCATCAAATAAATTATAATTTATAGAGAGCAGATAACAAAATGAAGAGACAGTGACTTGTGAGTGACGTGTAAAAAACAAAAAATAATTACACATACAAAGCAGATACAAATATTTCAAGATTTTTGTTCCAAAGAAGTAAAAATGAATTTAGTATTTAATTAGGTTTAGGTTTTTTAGGTAAGTATCACGCCAACTTTAAGAGGTTTATATTGTTAAAAGCCTCCCTAAATTAGCAGAATTTTTTTTTGGCCTGACCCAGTTAGTAGTGGCCTCTGGAGGGTTTGTGGACACATAGAGAAGCTCTGAGCATCACCCCAGCCTCGTAAGTGGAGCATTGGGAAAAAATGACTTGGCATCATTGCTATTACATAAGACAAGAGTAAATACAATATAGTAGGAACGTGCCAACAATTATCACTCATAAAGTATATTCATTATCCATGATATTGTTATTAAAGATTATTACTGTGTTTTCCATATATGGCAATTTGAGAAAGTGTAAGTACTTCTAATTATAATTTCTGTTTTATATGAGGACAAATTTTAATTTAATTTCAGTTATTTAATTATTTACTTTATACTTTATTATTTGAGTTTCTCTAAAGGCATGTAGGTTGGATGGTATTACTGTTGCATGCACGCTTTCGTTAATGAGGGCAATCCAATTCAACCCAATTCACAATTTTAGTTTAAAAATCTATGCGGAAATGTGGGTGGAATAGCAGTGCATGGTACTTGTAGACAATTTTACAGTGCCAGAATTCATCAGTGCCGCATATGGAAACATCAAACGTTCTTCTTCATCAAAACCTGCATAATAAATTTAACATGATGGAGTGTGCTGTTTTATAAAATTATACCACAGCATGTCTGAATACTTGTTTTTACAGTAGTAAGAATTCATACACTGATTTTTGCAGCAGATAAGCCATACCATCTTACACTAAAAATAAGAAATTTTAACACAATGTCATAAATTGTTTAAAGGGGTCATCACAAGTTGTTTAAATTAAAACATGTTTTGCAGTGGTTGTACACAACCACTCTGTAATAATAGAGATCCACCAGTGTTTTATCTTGTTAAATAAACTTCTCTTTCACAAATCAAACTCTTTCAAAGGCCTGTTCTTGTGTCATCAAACAGACCAAGGCCACTTCTATGTAGTTAAATCAGAAGTCAAATTAGAGAACTTGCTGATTTAAATGGAAGGAGTATTTTTCACTAATATTCGAATTTGTAAGTTGAAATTTAAATTCACAGCTTTGATAGAAAAAGGTGAATTATCTGATGTTTTAAATCCCTGTATTCTTTATTATTTTTTAAGATTTTTGAAACTCACCACACGTTTTGCCAATTTGTTAAATTAGAGTAAAAGTAGAAGTAAGTAGAAGTTAGCTTCTGTTATTATTCACATAATTACAAATATTATGGAACTAGTCATATAATGGAGAAAACACAGAATGTAACATCGGTTTGTTTTAACCTTTCTTTTTCTCATCCCATGTGTTTCACCTTAAGACCCCAGCACAGCAGCCCACATAATATCAGTTAAGAGTTGGGAATAGTTCCCTGATAAGCAAGCCAGGGGAGAGCCAGTGCATTCAGAGACTGTATGAAACCAATAATATTTATTTGGGTGACACAGAGGAGTGAGCTAATCAATGATTTCCATCTATTACTGTGCAATATATCGGGAAAAAGATGCCATTGTGTAACTAGATTGTGTAACTAAATTAATTTGGGTTAATGTGTATTAAATGTTCACTAATATTCACACAGTGTAAAATAATCCTTTATTGTAGCATGCGTAGCTTAATAGTTTTATTTTACAAGTACTCAGGTCCCTGTGTATTACAAGATCAATAATATAATATAATACACTGCTCTAATTTTACCCAAGATAAGAAAAAAAATCCTGACAAGAACAGCCACTGGGATTTTGTTCGTACTAATTAAAATGCTACACAAATAGATACACACAGCAAAATGTATATCAGTTTTCAGCATTACAATAAGTATACACTTGTAGTAGCCATATGCCTGCTATATAGACCATGGCCCACACTGTCAGCACTAGCACATGTACTAGCATACTGCCGTACATGGCACACCCATGCAAACCAGACCATAGGCCAAATAAACTTTTTCATACAGGTGTTTACATGCTGTGGGAGTGAACTTTGAACCTGTGGTGATACTACATGCTCAAAGTTAGTATCGATCAAGCTTATGTAAATAAAGAACTATTTCAGTGACTACGATTAACAAAAAGATTGCAAATAAAATGCATAAGACTGTTTCTAAGTCTTGGATCAAATTAATATGTTAGAAAAATACAGGTATCACACACTTATTATTCAATTTTACCTTGTAAGTTTAAAGAAGGAAAACATCATCTTTTTATGTGTGTTTTCTTCCCCAATCTAAAAAGCTTTAAATATAATCTACTTCCTTAAATCACACAAGCAACCTTCTTATTGTAGCACGTCCTAGTTTCCTCTTTTACATTCCCCCAAAGACTCAAGCTGCAACTCAAAAAAGTTGTGTGCTTAATTCTATCTTTTAAAGACCAATGACCATAAAGCGGCCAGGACAGTTAATATGGGAAATGGTAACTCTCACAAGGTTAGGAGGACCACCAACTTGCTATTCAAGTAAAGTGCTACCTCGCTTTATAAGTTTACCAATTTTTTGCTTTGATTTGCGAGTCAGGTTCAGATACACAACCAATTGTTGGGGTAGGGACTATCACAGTGAACACCTTAAAATCCCAGCATTTCGTGTCTCACTTGATAGCTAGTCAGACGTACATGTTATGAAGTAAAGTTATCTGATCTCCAAGGCAAATTATACTTAATAAAACCTGTTTATTGCAGTTCATCCTATATAACAATAAAAATTGTAGTTTTTTGGCAGGCCCAAAGCAGATTAATAGCATTTTAGTTCATTTTAATAGGAATGATTCTATTAAATTATGCCAATCAAAGTCATTACAGGAGCCGTGTCTATTAGGAAAAGTGAGATTTATTTATTATTCACCAGCTTTTCTTAAGTGACTGCATAACAGGAGAATGTTTTGGTCTGTTAACAGCAGCGATTCAGCGTTGGAACATTAGACCCATCAAACTGCTTTATGACAGATCCAATAATGTGATGGCGATGGCGTAGTGGTTAGCACGGTCACCTCACAGCAAGAAGGTCCCGGGTTTAATTTGAGGTGTTTCTGTGCAGAGTTTGCATGTTCTTCCCGCTCTTTAGTGGGTTTACTCTAGGTACTCTGGTTTCCTCCTACAGTCCAAAAACTATATTAGGTTAGGTTAGGTTATATTAGGTAGGCTCTAAATTGCCCATAGGAGTGAGAGTGTGTGTGATTGGGTGCGGTTGTGCATCTATGAGTTTGTCTATCCTATGATGAACTGGCGCAGCATTTGTTGGTTTTTAGCCAGTTTTTAAAAAAACATTTCCTAAAGTATTGCAATATATAGAATTTTAATTTCTCGTATTTTAATATATTGCATCCATGTGATCCATGTTTATGTATTATATAGTGAGAACCTTGCCAATACATAGCCCTAATAATTAGTGAAAACAGGTTAACAAATACTATTAACACCATGGGTAGAAATGAAGTCGATTTTGAAAAAAAAAAATTTCTGCTTTTCATGAAAATGTCATTGTAAGAATGTCCTATTGTAGTTTTTTTTCTTCCACTGCAGTTTGGGAATCTATAAACACAAATTCCACTGATGCCTTTAGATGTAATATAGCTCTTTATAAAGCTTTTATTACACAATAAATATATATATATATATACATATCAAAATTCTTTTTGTTTTTGAGATACAGTTCGCAGAAATCCAGCTGTTTTTTTGTATGGCAGATATTTTTGACAGCTTCTTAGTCATGGAGATGGCGGTGCTTTAATCACATCCCTCATTCTCACTTAGCCTGAGGAGGACTGTAGGCTACTATTAAGCTTGTCACTTGGGGCACTGATCTGCAAGGGCCAGCTGTGTGTGTGTGTGTGTGTATGTGTGTGTGTTTGTGTGAGGGTGTATGTCAACAGGGTGACAAAAAGAGAGCAACCACCGCTGTCACTTCAAACAGCTTTTTACATGATGTTTTTCTACTGTTTCAGCATGGCTTGTGTGTGTGTGTGTGTTACGGTGTGTGTGTTACGGTGTGTGTGTATCATGGTTTGTTTGTGCGAGCAAAGGTTTGAAAGTGCCCTCTTTTCAGTTATATTAATATCGAATTCTTTACACAATCTTTAGGCTTCACTGCCTTCTAATCATCCTTTTCTATTCTTTCTATTTACCCTTTTTCTATCTTCTCTTCTTCCCCATAAAGGCACAGTGGTTACCATGTGAACAAGTGCTGTACCTAAAGAGAAACTCTTTTGCACATGAACGTATTTGTAAAGAAGCCTGAAGTCAGAAATGCAGAAATACCACTCTCACACACACATACATACCTTAATTTATTCATCTTCTATACCCGCTTATTCCCTAGCTCTGGGTCATGGGTCTGCTGGAGCCCATGCCAGCGCACAAAGGGCGCAAGGTAGGGGTACACCCGTACCTAACTTCCATGCTTTTGGACTGTGGAAAAACCCCGTAGTACCCGAACTAAACTCACGCAAGTGTGGGGAGAATATGCAAACTCCGCAACTGAAAGACCCAGAAATAAAACCCACAACCTTCTTGCTGGGAGGCAAGAAGCGTGCTACCCATTCCACCACAGTACAAATGTGGCTTCTCCTTGAACATGGCTGTTGAAACCGGGGATCGAACCAGGGACCTTTAGATTTTCAATGTAACACTCTCCCAACTGAGCGAATTCAACAGGCGGAAAAAATAATGCCATACATATTTGCATTGCACAGTACAGAGAACTCCTGCTCCATCTCAGGTGCGTGGGTATGAAAAGAAAGAGAGAGAGAAAGAGAGAGAGAGAGAGAGAGAGAGAAAGAAGGAGAAAAAAGAGCGAGATATCAAGAATCGTATAAATGGCTATCTAAACGGAGGCCAGCGAGTGGGCAGTCATTTCTTTCTAATCTCTCACTCTTTTTAACAGAAAAAGAGTGTTTCTCCCACGCAGACCTATGCCACCTCTACTTTTTCATAGTCCACTTGTGTTCCTCCATTTTTCCAGCCATCAAACATTTTCCAACAGCTCCCTCAGAACGACCTGAGATAAATGATACTTTTTTGCCAAAAGGTTTTATACAGAGAGTTCGATCCAGCCTAGCCGTGGTAAAGCAAAGCACAGGTTCAGGTGCATGTATTAGTCGAGGAGCAAAAGGCAAAGATGATTTAACCACAATGACCTTACTGATTTAACTAACATTTTTTAGATAAATTAATTAACATTAGTTCCTGTTGTCGGTAAAAACAGCTACAAAGAATTATTTCCTCATTAGTCTCACAGTTTTTTCAGTTAATAAACTAAATGCAGCTGGTTTGTCACTGCTAACTTTTCTGCCCTGAATATATTCCTGTAACCAAAACGTTTTACCTTTACAAAACCCTGACACATGAGCCATCTTCCTTGAATGCTTCCTTACAGAACAACTTGCGACATGAACATATAAAATTAAAAGTAATTTGAAATTTAAAGCAATATTTGTTTTCATGTGGCAAAGAAATCAAAGTTATGTTTCCATCCACTGTCAGACAAGCTTTTAGTCATCACAATCACAATTCCTCCATACATACGAAAAAACATTGTCTTGTATTTACCACCCAGCCGGTGAATAAAACACCTTCTTTGTGTTGATCTCACATATTTAATAAAGGGCAAATCTAGTTCAAGTGCAAATGTATGCATGTTGTGACATCAACCTTATTTAAAAATGCTGCCATTGTTCATCTAAACTTTATAGACAAAAGTACTGGGACAAATGACCATTACCTTCCTACATGTTTTTCCAACATCAGATTCCAGGTTCAGTCTTCTATAATTACCTCAACACTAAGATGTGGGAATTTTCTCATTCATTCACTGTACTATTAGTAAGCTTACGCCTTAATGTTCAGTGAGGAGGTCTGGAGTTGCAGTTAGCGTTCCAGTTCATCTTAAAGCTCTTTAGCAATAATGAGGTCACTTGCTGCACGACACTCTGGTACTTCATGCTTCAGTGTTTAGGCTCTTTTGGATTTTTAAGCAACAGGCTAGAAAGGAAAAGTGTGTTGCTTAGGTGTCCATAAACTTTTAGTATATTAGTGTATAATCAACCAATCATTAACTTGCAGTGAGTGGCATTTTATAACTTGAACCATGTATTTTCATCGCTTGTGTGTGGGTGTGAACATTTTAATTGCTGCTTTTAGAACCGGGGAGAATGAAGAGCTCACTCTCACACTCGGGTGAAAGCAACAAAATGGCTTCTGTGTCTCGATTCGGGCAAAATCACAACAGCTGGCAGCTGTAGCTAGTGGGTTTGTGCTTGTAAACTAAATACAGTTCACACAGGTAATAATTTTTAATCCTTAATTGTTGTTGAAGGTGGTGGCTTTGTGTGGACATGCCTTAGCCAGGACACACCCATTACTACAAAAGAGAAAAAAACAAACTGAGGCATAGCGAGAACTAACAGAAAATCTGTTTATAATTACACTATTAAAGTATAATCAACTAGTCATGCTCAGAAACTTGCTATGCTGCCCATTTGAAAGAGACTCGATCGACTTGAAAAAACAAAACAGACTAATGCTTTGTTCACGCCTACAGCGTCTTGCAGCAAAAAAGCAACTAGGGCCTTTTTTTTTTTTTAAATGAATGCTGCCGACTTTGTAGACTTGATTTGTGGGCATGTACTGTAATGTCTCAAAGTTGACGCTTATGCAGATTTGGAACGTCCTGATGCCGAAAATACTAAGGGTAGTGAGGATGGCAGAGCTGACAATAGGATGCATATATACATTGACAAAAATTGTATGTTCTTTCCGACTGTCCATTTTGGATCCAAGAAAATTAACTGAGAAGTTAAAAGCTGTATTTTATTTGCCATATATTTGTTTTATGGTTTAATAATAGTAATAAATAGTGTTAATTTAGTAATAAATACTATAGCCCTGCAGTGAACTGGCACCTATGTGTGCTATGATAGGCTTCAGCACAACCACGAGCTAGGGAATAAGTGGGTATAGACGAATGAATGAATGAATGAATAAGCCTTACAGCAAGAAGGCCCAGTTTCAATTCCTTTCTGTGTGAAGTTTTCATGTTCCTCTCGTGTGTTGTGGGTCCAGCCCTCTCAACTAGATGAAAACACTGCTTGGATAGATAGACTCCTTAGTTCTTACTAAGACGCCTGGAAAAATATGATCGACCTGTATTGGTTCTAACAGAAAAAAACTCACTGTTGTATACTTATGTTGGGGATATTGAAGTGGTTTACTTAACCAGTTTCGAAACAAACTTCAAACCCAAAGAATTTGGTGAGCTGTACTTAAACTGTGATAGGAGTAAGCACTTCCAACATTTCAACAGCCATAGTCTACTGATTAGAAGAGTCTCAGCAAGGGAAAGGTGTACAAGGCCGGAAGTAGCGGAACTAAAGATGTTGAGGTTTTTTTTGGGGAGTTACGAGGTTGGACAGGATTAGAAATGAGTTTATCAGGGGGACGGCGCATGTTGGGT
>JAOTQW010000018.1:8137679-8151463 GCA_026260075.1 Sisor rabdophorus
GACATGAAGTTAGTGGGTGTGAGTGAGAAGGATATAAAGAATAGGACTAGGTGATTCACGAAGGCGGCACGGAGGTGTAGTGGTTCACAATTTCCCTTTAAGATCGTGGGTTCGAGGCAAGGGGTCTTTCTGTGCGGAGTTTGCATGTTCTCCCTCCCTTGCATGAGTTTCCTCCCACCGTCCAAAGTCATGTACATTAGGTTCATTGGTCACTCTGAATTGCCCATAGGAGTGAAAACGCAATAAATTAAAAGCTATAAATATGTTATATACTTTTTTTAAAGGAACTTCAGGAACACATAAGACAGTTTTAAACAATCATTACATTAGATGGTAAAGATGTACTTTGCATAACCCATGTGGAAAAAGAGACTGGGTCATACCACTTTTAACCGCAATGTTTGCAGCCAAACTTTTCAGATAAGTCTTTCACACTGCCGCAGAGGAATTTGAGCCCACTCTTCAGAGTAAGATTGCTTTCATTCAAGCACATTAGTGGGCTTTCAAGCATGAACTGCCTTTATAAGTTCCTGCCACAGCATCTCAATGAGGTTTAAGTCCAGGCTTCAACTAGGCAATAAAAACTTTAGTTGGGATTTTTTAAACCATTCAGATGTGTGGTAGCTAGAATGTTGTATACCTAACCTTGTAACTGCTTTTTAACTAGGCGATCTCAAAAGGCTCCACAGTTTTGACACAACACTTTAGAAAAATCTTCACAACTGTATCTCATAGAAACACTGTCTCGTAAAATTTATAAACAACCAACAAAACCCTACCTTTAAGGTTTTAATGAGACATTTACTAACCTTTAAGCTTAGAATCTGTTAAAATAAAAAGTTTTAAGGTCATGGTGTTGCTGCGCAAGCACAAACTGATGATTTCATCTGCAGGATTTTCTTGTAGATATCTAAATTATGTCATCCAAGCTCTTTACCAGCATAATGCTTCTGACAATAATGTCCCCCACATACAATAACACTTATTATAGGTATTATTATTATTGAAAAATGCTGAATGAGTTTTTTATGGCAGATGTAACAGAAAACATATATTTAAAATAGGTTCCACAGTAGATTATAGGAGCGATTTCATCATTTTCCATAGGTACCACATTTTAGAATCTTTTTCTAATGATGGAATTATGAATGCTGACTTGTAGTATGTATGTAGTAAATAACAGCGGTAATACTGACTGTGTTACAAAACAGTTAAACAAAATTTTACATCCAATTTGCCAAATTAATAGCTTTAATATTTTTACAATATTTTTAATGTATTACATAACAGGCTCATAATTAGTTTATGCATCTTAAAAAGGACAATTTAACCAGAACTTGTAACACAAAGCAGGCAGAATGGAACTTTATAAAAAATTAACATTTGATTGACAGCCCCCAGTTGTTTATCTGCAGATGACATGCTTTTGGCACATGTTTTGGATGTCGGTGAACATGAGCGCATCCACGTTCGTGAAGCACACATGATTTTTCCCTGAACGTTTGTCTCTATCAATGGTGGATTTCAAACGATAACCATGAATTACAGGCGAGTCTAACGACTGTCAAATTCATGCAGACACACACACACACAATCACACAGAAACACACACACATGCTAAGAGTCTGGGGGATGGGATTAGGCAACACAGTGATATCATTCTTGGTGGCAGGCTGCTTTGTTTGATCAGCGATGAGGGGGTCAGCACCACTTTGCCACTGTGCCTCCCTACAGGGTAACAATAACAAAGCCGGGTTAAATATGCACAAACCAGCACAATCACTCATTAAAAATGCAGCGTTAATAGAGACATTGAAAGAAAGCTTCCTAATTGGACTTCTTGAGCTTTTTAATGAAAGTCTTTCTCAGAACAAAAGCTGTTCAGTATTCAGGGCTTTGAACCAACCTGATCCAAATTTTTGTTTATTAACAGCAGCACTCAAGAAAAATTCATTATAGATGGTTTAAATTAAGTTGGGAAGTGGGATTTTCAGAAAAGAAGATTAGTATTTGTCTGAAACAGCTTTTAGATTTCTGGGACACAGGCACAGTCTCAGGGTTTAAGTCCAGGCTAAAATTGCATTTACTTAGCCTAGTCTTTAATCTGTAGGTTTGTTAGCTAAAAGAGCAAAAGTGGTGATGAATATAGAGTGTTTGGTAAACTGGGATATTTTTTATGCCGTCCATCTCTCACTTTAACACGTTCACACAGGTTTGTTGACGGTGATGTGGTGGGCCAGTTCTTATCTCAGAGATCCCTCATGTCTGTTACCCTCTGGCTCTCCCTTTTGGTTATGCTGCCATAGCTGGTTTTGCTGGACTCCCCCTACTATACAATGACCTTAACTCTCACAAAACAATATGTATATTAAACCCTTACTCTCTCTTTCTCTCTCTTGGGGGTGGGTTTACTTGCCCTTGAGGTTTCAGAGACTAGGTTCCTGCCCCTTTTCTTGATTTCAAGGAGGATTGCCTGGGACTCACTCTGCTCTGCTGAATCGAGGCTACAATACAATATGCTGTAATTAACTAAACATGGCCGGCACTGTAGTATAGTGGGTTAAGGCATTGGCACCCATATGCGCAAGTTGTTCTCTATATCGCCCCATTTCATTTCTCTGTCCCAACAATAAAGGTAAATAAACAAAAAAAATTATTGAAATATTACAGGGCGGTGCGGTGGCCTCGCCCAGGACATTCTTACCTTCTGTGGAAGGAAACCTGAGTACCTGGAGGAAACCCACACAATCACAGGGAGAACATGCAAACTACGCACAAAAAGACCCTGTGCCCAGGACCTTCTTGTTGTGACGCGACCGTGCTTACCACTACACCACGGCGCCGCCCCAGTGCTTGAACAGCGAGTGAAAACAAGGTAAATGACAAAAAAACAAAAGGTCTCTGTAGAAAGACTCTGCTAAAAGAAAGAAATGACAGACATGAGAATAGGCTGCCAAAAAAATGGCATGGAAAAAGTGCCAGTCCAAGAGCTGGTGAGACAGGAACACAGTTCTGGCTGCACTGTAAGTGTGAAATCTCAATCAGCCACAGCCTGACAAAAAATTAAAGAATTAATTGTGATGCGAGTTTTTTTTTAGGTTGCATAACAAACTTGGATCCCATTTCAATTTCCCCCACAAAGCGTCGCTCTAGTCGCTGTCAGTCAAAATGCTTTACAAGTGCATTGCACCTAAAGTGAGAACAGCGGATGATGTACACACATCGCTATGTAGCTCAAAACACCAGAACACGACAGCAGCCTCGGCGTCATCTCCAGCTGCTACATTTATTAATATTTATAAATGTGCCCATCTTTTTTATGCCCGATTGGTCAAGGCAATCATTTTCGAACCGCTTGACCACTGTGCCCGCCAATGTGACTTCCCAGTAGGTCTTACTGTGAGTCAGATGAATATTCATTATGCTATTTTGCTTTTCTCAATACAGCATTTGTGTTCCTGGCGACAAATGCTAGACCCCAGGGGCCCATTCTGTCAAATGCAAAAAAACACAGAGGAAATGTAACTCAGCAAGATGTTTGACCATCATGATGAGAATATTTTAAATATCCATACTGCAGAAATTTTTTAATGGCCGTGAGTAAATAATTAGCTCATGGGGCATAACATGAAATAACTTATGTCAAAACCTCCAAGCACACCTGTCAATCATCTCGGGGAAGCGATAGCATAGTGGTTAAACTGCTAATCAAAAGATCAATGTTTGATTCCCAGCACCACCAAACTGCCACTGCTGGGCTCCTGAACCTAGACTAAATATAAAGGACGATGAAAGGAACTGCATGGGTTTTTTTTAGCTTCTCCTTTATTCTAAACTATACCACAGTAAAGTCACAGTACAGGCTGTTTTAGAGAAAAGATTTGTTTAAAATATGGTTTTGGCGAATAAAATATTACAAATGATTTCATTAAAAAAAAAGTCAAGTTTTCTTGTGACTGCTCTCCTTAAGAAAATAAACTACTATAGGCGCTGTTACAACATTAATCAGCAAGCACCACCAAGTGGGCAGTTATAGAATTTCAAACGATATGTAAGATACTATCAAAATAAAAGTCGATAAATTATAACTTTACATTTTCAGCATTTGATCAGGAGTTTGATTCCCAGCACCACCGAGTTGCCAAGGTTGTTCCCTGAGCAAGGCCCTTAAAACCCATTTGCTTAGCTGTATTGAAAGAGATAAAGTAAGATACATTTCTATAAACGGCTATCAAATGTAGAAAACATTATTTGCTTGGTTAATTATGTTTTTCATTCAGGGGCAGAGCGGTGTTCCAGCAGTCAGCAACTTTCACCTCACAGCAAGTTGATTCTGGGCAAGCGGCCTCTTTCCACAAGTTAAAACATGCAAGTACTTTAACCAGAGAGGTACGCCTGACTTTCACTATGAGCACAGCCTGGGTGCTGGTATAGCTTTAAACAATTATAAATGTTGCTCAGTGGCTCTTAACTGTTGCTGTTCTAGGGTTGCAATGTCATGGCCAACCCTGGGCTCTGACCTTAATTTCCTAACAAGCTGGGGTATGTAAAATATATTGTATTATTTTAGTATTACTTGCATACTTTCTTCACAAGGGTTGACATGAGATTTAAGGCACCTGCAGACTGTTTCACATGTTTGTGCATATGGTGGTGCATGAAAATCAACCACTACCACAATCCTGTACTCACAAACTCATTATCAGCTTTAACAGGCAGAAACATTAACAAATCTTGCTTAAAGGTGACTATATGATTAGTGGAATTCCTACATTAATTTTTTTTAAAAACCAAACATCTCACTAGCAGTAAATGTTGAAGCCAAACTGCCCAAAAAGAAATACACATGATTACATGAGTTTTATTTGATGGTTCTTCCTGACAAAAATGCTCCACAAACAAAATTTGAAACACTTTAAAACATTTAAACATTACAGATTATCACATAATCCCATCACAGTGTTGGTAGGTCAAGTTGGAGCCGATATGTCAAACCGATGCAATTATTTAAGGCATAGAAAGACACATCACAAAATCCTTATAGAAATCACATCTAAACAACACTGATAACATAAGTAGAGAATTTTTATTATACTGGCAGGCCATCAGAAAAAAAAGATAAAGTGTAATGTTTTAAAGGCGATATCCATCAGATTGGTAGGGATGACCGACAGGACTAAAATTCCTTTCACAAAAAAAGTGTAGCAATGTGTGTATGCATGCCTGTACAGTGTTCCTAAAAATAAAACCCCTGTAATAATCACACCTATAAAATAAAATAAGCTGTTGATACAATTGAAAATTGCAAATTAATCCATTATGTAATTAGATATTAAAAAAGAAATCTAAATCTAAAAATCCCTGCTGACTTTGTTCAAGGTGACAATATTTTACTAGTGTTAAAGATATTACTGCTTTTCGACGCACAGGCTTTAACAACATTTATTCTATTCACGCATACACTAGAGAGCGATCACCAAGCAGTATGTCAAGTATGTCAGTCTCAGGCAAAGTGAAGAAAATTTCTGGGCTTTGGATTTATTAAAAAATTTTTAAATCACCCCAGAACCTTACGGCACAAAGTGCAGTGTTAACTGATGATTAAGCAGAACACATACTTGTTAAAAAAAAAAATAATCCACCCCGAGACACCTTAACTTGAAACGGTTATTACAGTATTTACCACAAAACGATACAGAGACAAGGCATGTGCCATTGATGTGGGGAAGAGTGAAGAGTTCACACTACACACAAAAGACTAGCACCTTTACAAGTATCTATACTGCTTGAGCACAAAAAAAAAAAAGAACTGCACTGTTGGGCTAGAGGTGTTTTTAAATGCATTATAACAGAACAGCAAACCACTACTGGACTACAAATGCGTTAACTGGTCGTCATTAACTGATTAACTGCCGTTAGAACAGTCATAATACCGTACTACCTTTCGGTCAGCCCTTAAAACGTGTGCCATCGTAACTTTTTGCATAAATCATATGCACACTTGACTTGGGTTAAGCAGAATTTCTTTCGAATTTTGATTCTTAACATTAGCAAAGGCATTGAGGAATTTTTGGGCCAGTATATCCAGTAGCATCAATCATACCATACCACAGCTCAACACCTACTGCCCTTACTATCTGGTCTGGATACAGAAACATATTGGTTTAGTCTCTAATCAACAGTTACAAAGATCTCAGAGGGCTAAAGGAATACGGAAGATGCATAGACTGTCAGGCCAAAAAAAAAACGTGCTGTCCAATGCTGAACATGAAATGTTAACTAAACTAAAATGCTACATGCATATACTAAGTGTTAAATGAGCATATTAAATGTTACGATATGATGCCGGCCGCATTTATGTTTTATTTTTGACACAAAATGGATTAAAATACTACTACATATTCGACATGCAAGTCCAATTTTTTAACAAATACGTATTGCATTTCTGTCAGATACAATCGATTCATCTTTAGACACGTCTTTAATATTCGACATGCTGCACTAAATGAAATGCTTGCAAACGGATTTATCCACGCTTCACATCGGCCAGGTTATGAGCACATGTTTACTGATGATGGTGATTAATAGCAGCGAATCCCTTTACTTTGTCGATTTAATGTGTTTATATGTTACAGTAGATTTCCTTCAGGGACTAATACATGACATGAGAGAGAAAAACGGCACACAGCAAACAGATCAGGTTATGAAAAATGTGCGACTCACAAGGAGATGCTTGAAAGAAGGTTGAATGTAGAGGATCAAAATGAAAAGAAGAAAAGGAAGAATAACAATGGTGATGTAACAAATCAAAAATCATTTATCCACAAGTGGTGCTGGTCCTGGTCACTTCTTTTAGTAGCAGCTAGGAGCGCACCTCTTCACTGGGCTTTCTGCTCTGGTCCTGTAACGCGATTCATTTTATATATATATATATATATATACACACACACACACACACACACTCACTCTCTTCTGTGACATACTGTGTGTGTGTGTGCGCTCGTATGAAAACACTAAAGAAATAAAACATTGCTATAATGTAGTAGTAGTAAATGTACAGCTCGTGTAACAGTGCAAATTTGCTGTACCATTAATGTCTAAACCCCTGGCAACAAAAGCAGGTGTTACATTTGGTATTTTTGCTCTCACTCTCTTAAACTGGTCAATGGAAGCTCAACATGGCACCTGATTTAAAAGAACTCTCCAGTTCCACTGGAGAGATTCTCCAGAAATTTTCCAGAATGCTCAGCATCATATTGTCAGGTTGTCTTTGGCTAATAGACGTACTAGTGCTGCCAGCATTGCTGCAGCAGTTGAAAGGGGGGTTTGAACCACACACTGTATCAGATTGGTCTGCATGGCTGTAGTCCCAGAAGGAAGCCTTTTCTAAAGATGATGCAGAAGAACGCCTGCAAACAGTTTGCTAAAGAGAAGGATTACTGAAACTATGCCCTGTGGTCTGATGAGACGATCAAGCATGGTGGTGGAGTGTCATGGTCTGGGGCTGCATGAGCGCTGCCGGCACAGGGAGCTAAGATTCTTTAAGAGAACCATGAATGGCAATTTATACTGTGACATACTGAGGCAGAGCATGATCCCATCTTCGGAGAATGGGCCGCAGGGCAGTATTCAAACATGATAACAGTGCCTTGCTAAAGTGGCTTAAAATAAAGGTGATGTCTCCAGACCTAAACCCTATTGAGCATCTGTAGGGCATCCTCAAACAGAAAGTGGAGGGGGGCAAGAATAGAGTCTCTGGAGGAGTGGAAAAGGATTCCAGTGTCAACCTGTGAAGCTCTGGTAAAGTTATATCCAAGAGGGTTAAAGGGAGTGCTGGAAAATAATGGTGGCCATACAAAATATTGACATTTTGGACCCAATGTGTACTCACTTTTGTTGCCAGGGGTTGTGAGGGGTGTTGGGTTTTTTCATTTATACACTGTTACACAAGCTGTACATTATTATGCTGTAGAGTTTTATTTCTTTAGGGTTTTTACATAAAACTATATCAATATTTACAAAAAAATTAACAGATATTTACAAAATTTAACAGATGTACCCACTTCTGTGACATACTGTATATATTTTTTGTTATTCCATCTCTTACTGTTAGAATAAAACTACTATTCCAATGATCAGACTGATCATTTCTCTTTTCAGTGGGCAGGGGTTCAAATACTTGTTTCCCCACAAATGATGTAAACAGCTTATGTAAGACACAGGCTGGGGATAATTGCTAAAAATAATTTGATAAATTAATATTCAGTACATTTTGGACAGCTTTAAGTGAGCCAGATGAGATACAGTTGAACAAATGTGACTAGGTATTCAGATGAATACTATACAAGCAATTATAGTATGCCACCATTTTAAATAAAAATATTCGTTTAAATTTAGTTTTTAAATTAGGTAATGGTGGAGTTAAAATTCTAACTTGAATTAGAATTTGTATTTTGGCTTCTTGCAAATTTATATAAGGATTAACTTGTTTCATTTCATGACTTCTAATCTGGTATGAATATCACTATATTAATACAAAATATTGCCAATTCTGGCTGTAATAAAGTGTCACTTTTCACAGTGAATGAAAAATTGACTATGATGTACTTTTTAAAGGGTGGTGTATCGTAGGGTAGTTTCATTCAGACTTACCTCTGGTGGGGGAGGTTTGACTGTGACTGGCTGCGAAGTGCGGCGTGGTGGAGAAGGTTTTGGCTGAGCCTGCTGCTGTACTGTGTCAAAATATGTCACTCCACCATAGACCTGTGACTGAGCCTGAATAAAATACAGGCATTAGTGTTAAATAATCCCCAGATTGTCTTAGGCTGCATTTACACTGTAGTCTTGATGCCCAATTCTGATTTGGTGTCTATATATTATATTTATGGCTCGCTTACATTCTTTAAAACTGATACGTATCAGATATCTGCATTTACACTATACGACAAAACAACCCAAAGTGGATGTACTAAGAACCTGAGGCGTGTTTCTGCAGTTAGCTGCTTTAATTGTGGATTGTTTAAATTGAGTCTGATTAGAACATTTGGTACAGTGAACAAATTTTAAAAAATTTAATTCGCAGTTGCACCAAGTTATTATACATCGCAGTTGGTGTCCAAATGAGTTACAAATGAAGCCTGAAGCATATGTGAAAATACCGAAATTAATATGTTTTTTCTTGCTTACACTGAATGTAAACAGAATTGGCTCACTTAATATGTGCAATGTGAAATCACAGGCAAGTGAAAGCAACAAAATAGCATAAAACCAAAAATCCAGTCACCTGTGCATTTGGGTACATGGGGGGTAGTGTAGCTCCAGCAGGGTACGGGTAATTGGTGTTGCTAAAGGTCATGACTCCAGGTGGAGGGTAGAAGGGTGGAGCCAGCAGTTGCTGTGGGGGTGGCTGTCCAGGAGACAGAGAAACAGGAGGAGGAGGAGCATAAAGCGCAGGGTTTGGAATTGGCCCTCCTGACTGGTGTGGATGCAAACCTGCAAATTAACAATTGGTTTGTTACTGTTGCTTTTCAAATGCACCAAAAAATATACCAATTTAAGTCAAAAAGGCTGAACTACACAACCCAAGAAGACAACATTTATTTACAAATTGTAACGGTGTGATTCAGTTTAATTTCAGCATAAAGATAAAAACACCCATGTTGGTTGCTGTTGGCTTACTTGGGTGCGTAGGGTGGGGGAGGTGCATCTCTGGTTGTACCAGCAACCCCTGCGGTGGCATGGCAGTAGGATTGTCACCATGTGGGTAGATTGGTCCCTGAAATGAAACTGAATAGCAGAATCAAAAATGTAAATGACCAGATAAATTGATATATCTGGGTAGATATGCATGTTTTCATTCTGCTAATAATATTTATCTACAATTGCCTCATATTTAAGCACACCTACTTGGTTCGTAATAGTGACCATCCATGAGCCCTATGTGCATTGGCGCTGGTTCAGGCACAGGCCTTTGCCTCTGAGATGAATACCGCTTAGCCCGGCCACTACCAACACCCTGCCAAAAAAGTATGACAGTGGTATATAAAACGATGAGCTGTTTTCAGTAAGAAAAATCCATTATTTTTCAGGCGGCAGATGAGCATTTCCAACACTTCGTTGAAACTAACCATGTCCTCCATATTGCTGTATTGATGAGGTCCACCACCAATGTGTATAGAACTGGGGATGCCTATGACAAAAGAATTGTCACACAGGGCCTCATTCCAACAACAATCAGGATAAAACAGAGCAAGTGGACATACCTCTCATCTCAGGCTGAAGATACGAGGGAGGACTTTGGGTCCAATTTTGTCCAGCCAGACTGAGACGGGCAAGATCCTGATCAAGTCTTGATAGGCCACCCTGTGTGGCAGTCTCACCCCGCCCTTGCCATGATTCACTTTTGGCAGCCGTAGGAATAACCTGCGGGGTAAGCACCGCCTCTTCTAATGAGACTTGCTTACTTAGGTCCGAGGGCCTGGCTCGACTTCGGCGAGCCAGAGAGTAAGATTTTTTCTCCACTTGCCTCTCAGGAGGTGGGGACACCTCTCTTACTACGCCAGGTGTGCTTGCTTGCTGTTCGTCTATTGTTCCAGACTCCTCTTTTTGTTGCGATGAGGATGTGTCCTGCTCAGATTTGTAGTAATGGGCAGTGTAAGTGGTGGATACAGTTGGAATCTCTCCTTCCTCCTCTTCCTCCTGTGGGTTGCACTGATTTTGGTAAGGGGGTCCATGAGAACCTCGGCTCCTGAGTCTGGGTGCTCTTTCACTCTCAGTACTCTGGAGACGCGTGGTGGTCTTGGTGTGACTCCTGATTTCAGGCCGCCGGCTGCTCTGGAACGTGCGTGGTGGGGGCTGGGTGGATGGTCTATTCTGTGGTCGAGGTGCAGCGGGAACACCTGTCTGGGGGGCTACTGTCACAGGTGGGGAACCACGAGCACCAGGAGCCACACCATGCCATGAAGATCGGGGCGGTTTCTCACCTTCCCTATAACGCTTGGGCTCTTGGTTTAACGAGCCAGGATACCTTCACAAAACAACACAAACCAGCTAATGACTCACCAAGTATGCATACATAGACAGTAACAAGAGAAGTAAACACAGCACAGGTTAATAAAAGAGCTTGAGGCTACTAGAAGGGGCTTTTTACAGAATAAAACTGGCCAACACACAATTTTAGTTCTTCACCTGGGCTTCCGTGGCTTGAATTGTCGAGGGTCACTGGAACCGTTGCCATTTCGAATGTCATAACCGTAAATAGCAATCAGCTCCTCGCGCGATTTTGGGGCCTGATCTTCCTCCCGAAACTTATCGTGCTCCCAGCGACCTTCATCTTTCCATAATTTCCTATGTCTGCCCTTAGGCCTAGTGATGGGAAAAACAAGAGACCATGTGGTAGGAAATGTGGAAAAAAAAAGTTAATAAATTTTTTTTTAAGTCTACACTAAACTTTACAAAAAAACTAAAACAATCAGATGTAAAAGGTTATTCGTTAAATGTAATGAATCATTCTTGTGCTCGAGCATAGACATTACAGCAGCGACAAGTATATAAATTAGATAAACTCTAAAGGAAATTAAAAATATATATTAGGCTGTTCTCATTTCAGTATTTTACCGCTCTTCATCTTGAGTCTGGCCTCTGACATCATGCTCAAAAAATAGCCCTTTCCGGGGGATGTATGCTGGATTCTTACGGTCTTCATCATCATCTAACTTCTGACCGGCTTTACCAGCTGACTTATTCTCAGGAGCGTCCGTGCTCTCCTATAAGGTGTAGTTTATAGGCAAGATCATAAAAAGTGTAAAAATCTAACAAAAACCACCACATGATAAAGTAAAATAAATACCAGTAACAAGTTTATGACATGGATGAAGCATCCAGAAACCTAGAGGGCAACTTATTTTATTCCATACCTGACCATCTCCACTCTGCCTCTCTCCTGCCAAGTTGCCCTTCCCGTTGCTCTTTACTTTTATTTCTTCCTTCTTTTCATCCCCCTCTTCATCTTCTCCACCACCTTCATCTTCTCCATCTTCTCCACCTTCTCCGTCTTCTCCATCTACCTGTTCTTCCACAACTTCAGCAGGAGTATCAGTTGTTTCTGCTTCTGTTTTTTGCTTTGGTGCTGAGTTTGCGGAGTCTTCAGTGAAGTGCCTACCTTCTTCCTCCTCATCCTCCTCTCCTCCCTGAGACAAATGCAAGTAGAATACATCATACAGTCTTTTCATATCACAGATTAAATAGTTACTTTAAAAAATTTGTAATACTTTAAAATTTTCAATTGTTGCCTATTGTTAATTTAATCTATTTAATAATCCAAAGATTATTACATATCGATAAATTGGTTAAAGAAAACAAACTAGTACAGGATTGCAAAGAATGCTCAAACTGGTACAGGATTGCAAAGAATGGAAAACTTATCAATGTGTATTTATGATTACTATGCAAGTTAAGTTTTTACAATTTATTGAAACCATTTAAAGAATTACTAAGAAAACTCAAATTATGATAAAAACTCAAATCAAAACCAGACCAAGGATTCATTTTCAATTAGTCAATCTTGATAATCTGCAGACAGACATCAACACAACCCACAATACCGCATTACACTTTAAGTAATATCACTTCCATTTGTACAACACTTTTCTGAGGACAGCCTGTTAAAATGAACTGTGGGAGACAAAGCAAGCTAAAAATTAAAAAAAATTAAAAAATAAAATATACCCACATACAGCAAATCCACACGTCTACAGGTGTTAAAAGAAAAATCAAGATTTAAGAAATTTTTTTCCTCAAATCAAATTACTTTTAACAGCAAACCTTATTCACAATATGTCCCAGATTTTATACTGTAATCCATTTGCAGATAGTAATGCTCTGATAAGTGTATCTGGATAAGTTTATATCAAATGTTTTAGAAAAAGCTTTCCGCGCTGTGATCTCATTCAAAAATGCTCAATAACCAACATTATCACAGAAACTGTTTATCAACATAAAACTGTGTACCAAGAGCGTCAAATATAAAGTGCAGGACTACTCTATGGTGACAGCATCAGCACTGGGTCTGTGTTGCCATGGTGACTCACCTCTGAGTGCGAGCCATTCTCCTCCGGATCGGCGCTGTCATAGTCAGAAAGGACAGCTAGAGAAACAAAAGACAGCTCTAGATTTTAAGATGCACCACAATATATGTCAGGTTATTGCTATACATTCTTAGGCAACAGCCAAATCATCTAAACCCAATTCATCAGAGGAAAAAAAACACTTTTGTTCATGTATACAATATAGGTATGATATTCGGATACCATCTCCACACCTAATAATACAACATCATCGCTGTATCAGAAATGATTTAAACCCCTAAAAATTATCTATGTTTATTTAATTGTTTTTTTTTTCTTTATTACCAAACAGGGTAGAGATGTAATAATAGCCAATAAATTAGTTATACAAATCTTTAAAAAAATGTAGAATTGAAAAAAAAAAACAGGAAAAACTAAAAGCTACTCACCATCACCTACACCATCTTCACTCTCCTAGAAGAGATTTGAAATCAGAACCATCAGCATGCTGTACATTGCCACACAATCAAATGTAAACTTTTAAAAACCTTACAAAATATATCTAATGAAGTATAACTCAACACTAGTGTGCTGTTCTCTAGTCATGACATGAACAAAGATTTATGGTTGAACTCTGACTTAATAATGATCATTATTCATAATCATAGGGCGGCGTGGTGGCGCAGTGGTTAGCACCGTCGCCTCACAACAAGAAGGTCC
>JAOTQW010000018.1:8169834-8186966 GCA_026260075.1 Sisor rabdophorus
CAGTCCAAAAACATGTGCATTAGGTTGATTGGTGACTTTAAATTGCCCATAAGAGCGAATGTGTGTGTGGCCCTGCGATGGACTGGCGACCTGTCCAGGGTGTACCCCCTATCCATCACCCTATGAGCGCTGGGATGGGCTACAGCAATCCCTTGACCCAGAGTTTGGGAATAAGCAGGTATAGAAAATTTATGAATGAATATTAGTACAAGATAAGTTCTAATAATAAAAAGAACTAAAAATAATTGGAATCATTTGTTAGTTTTACATGCTATGTCTGTTACACCAAATAAATACATTTGCTACCATAAAGTGTATAAAAAAACTCAGTGAGCAGTCATGATTAATTTGCATTTTATAAAATTTTCTGTTATTATAAAATGAAATGAGTTACAGTGTGCAGCATTTGTCCTTTGGTGTTTTTAACCTAATTATTGATTACTTAGTGTCCTTGGTTATAAAGTTAACAATATACCTAATTTAGTCTTGAACAAGGACCACTATTGCAAATTTGGGTCTTATAAAAGAATAGTTGCCCCTACCACATTAATTATGCACCAAACCTACTATTATGTTACTGCTTGTATTGTAACTACTACGAAAACAGGACTTCTGTGGGCCCTCCAAAGTACATACATTTTTGGAATTGTCCTAACTTCTTCCCCCTTTATAGCGTCCCTATTCCTAACCAACACCACAATAACATGATAAAGAATTAGAAAGTGTGTTTAATTAGGGCAAGATATCATTTTCACTTTATCAATTGAATACAATTTGATATATTTTACAGCAATATCATTTTTAAAATAATGATTCGAGACAGACTCGATTTGCACTTACAAGGAATTTGTTTTGGTGACAGAAGTCCGCCTTGTCCAATAGAAATTACCTAGACAAGCTAAGCTTCACAATTAGCCTGGCAAAAACATGTACTGTCGTAATAAATAAGTAAATAAATATTAAATAGGCCCAGCTTATTAATTTAGTTTACTTTAGGACCTTTACATCATTTGGCAGACACCCTTATCCAGAGCGACTTACAACTGGACAATTAGGGGTTTAGGGCCTGGCTCAGGAGCTCAGTAGTGGCTTGGTGGTACTGGGAATCGAACCATGGCAAATTCCATGGCATTCAATTAAATAATAACTGTTTTTTTATTTACATTCAGATAAAGTTGAAATCTTTTTAAAACTTATGCAATGGTTACTGAAGTCTTTGTACCCTCCAGGCCTTTTCATCCCACATAAAATATGACCAAGAGTAAAGAGGCTTTACCTCCTTACACGTGAAACACAGAAGTGGGTCAATCTGCCCTCATAACCAATTTTCTACAGCCCCTTCTATTGGTTAGTACAGGTGTGTGCTCCATATCTTTTTTTTAGCCAATGAGTAAAGATTATGAGAGTGTGAGGTTCATTAGCTTATCATTGGAAATTTTCTAGGAAATGTTATAGGAGCAAGAGAACAAGGGTTAAATAAACAAGTTCACTAGACTTACTTTAAATAGTTAACATGTAAAAAGGATTACTCTGAACATTATGGGAAGGGGCTGTTCCTGAGTTTGTCTAAATTATAAACTGTCTGACTATTCATAAACTATTCTTTTGTTAGAGTGGGATTTTATATACAAACTGGTATGTGCTGCCTCCTAGTGATTAAATCTGCTCATAACTAAACAGAGATACATTTTTTAGTACAGATAACATGGCATTTTAAACTATATAAGCATTAGTACAATTACACAATAAACATTATTTTTGTGTAAAAAAATAAAATTACAAAATTACTGCGGTGATCATTTAACTGAAAAAGAGAGTTTAACGGAAAGCTTATTCTGCGCTTTAATAATGAGCTGCATTGATATAAAAAAAAACAAAGGTTTAAAGTTTAAATATACATACACATGTTAAACAGAAGTCATGTGAACCCACATATAAGCTACACTAATTGTGCCGATTAGTCACCACAGTGAAATTTAATAAAGAAAATTATTCTTTTTTTAAGTTTATTTGTATTCACAAATAGAGATCTGGATTTTCACTTAGTTTATCTAGCTTAAGATTTAACAGTTCTATATTTTATAAATAACGAGGTGTTTTCAACCATTTATTAGCAGTAATTTATTATGGAAATGTAAACACAAAAAAAGGAAATCAAAAACACAAACCAAACCAAAACACAGAAAAGACATACAAGGTAAATGCGCAAAATCTGCAGTGGCTGACATCTAATTGAAAAAATAGACATTTTTTGAAATACTGTTTCCAAGTGCATATACATAACTAATTGAAACAGAACTATTTTAGCATAGAATACAGTTGAGGCCAAGTAAAAGTTTCTGTACAGATTTATCCAGTATTCCTGATTAGCATAATACTACCAGAGGTGTTTAGAAATCAGAACAAAAGCTTAGAAACTCAAGCCATTCTGTTAGAGTCGGCTTCATCACAGGGGGCTGAAAAGCAGAGAAATAAAAGCAGTAATTGGGGATTTAAATATTTAATTTAAATAATTTTACAGCTTGGACATATAAATATTCTATTTTGTATAGTTCTTACTACTTACCAAATGTATTTTGTTGATTTACTGACCCACAGATTTGGTACTTATTTTATTTGATTTTAAGGTTTCTTTGGTTGTTTTTTTTGAATTTATGAATGTATGGTAATTTAACCACTTTTACTACTCAATTTTGTAATACTTTTTTGTAATAATCTTTTATTGCAATAATCTTTTTTTTACCTGTAGGGCAGAGAGATCAAGAAGGTTGCCATCTTTGCGCACAGCAAGCAGTTTGGCAAGGCCATTTGATGGGTAGCCCTCTTCCAGCTCAAGTTGGCACACTGTTGTGGCAGACTTGAGGAAGGTCAGCAGGCGCTTAGCTGGACACCAGTCGATTGCAAAACTGAAAAAGAGGTCATGCCCGCTTCACTTAAATAAATCATAGAATTTAAATAATAATACTTAAACACAATGTCTCCTATATGCCAGTTGTGTTGTTCATTTGTCTACCTGGAATGTAGAGCCTGGATTTCGGCAAGCATCTTTCCCTGACTAATGTAGCACTCCATCACTTCCAGCAGAGCAGCACTCAGCTGTCTTACATGGCCTTTCACTGACTCCTCTAAAAGGCCTGCAGTGCCCTGAAAAACCTAAATCAGACAGCATGAATCTAAACCATAAGCAATACCTACTCTAATGCTTAAATCCAAAGCAATTATTTAAATATCTAAATATTATCTAAAAATAACCTGCAAGCTAAAGTGATTTTCTTCTGTCAAGGTAACCGAAAGATGCAAAGGCTGTAGGGACTGTTTAGTGGAGCAAGGTAGAAGCTCTAGACGCAGCTCAGAGGGGCTCACAGACAACAAGTTGTACTGCATATTATCCTGTGTAAAGTCCAGGTTGGCCTGCAATCTGAAAAACAAACATTTACAGTAAAGTTTATAATGCAAATGCAAAAAAATTAACTAATGTGCAAAAAAAATTACTTGTATATTTGAAGGGTCTAGATTTTGGAACTTACATTTTGTTTTGTGGGTTGCTGACATTTCCAGCAGCAAGCTATGAATGTACTTTTAATGACTGACCTTAAACTAGTTATTATTATATAATATAATGCCACCTTTAAAACTTTCCGCTGGTCATGGGATTCCGCTTGGCACAAAGATTTAAAAAGTACTCATGGTTCAAGTGTGCAAGTGTCGCTGTTACAAACTTATGTTTATTACCCAGGTCTCATTTTACTTTGTTAATTTAAATGGCTAAGCAGATTGCCACTTTACAGACAAGCATACATATTATAAATACATATACTGTGGTTATTATCACACATTTTCAAGATTTTTATCGATGCTGCTTACCTGTCTCTAAATGCTGCCCAATCAGCCACTCTGGCTAATTTTTTGTCTACTTGAATTTTGAGTTCTGAAAGTTCCCTGTTACAAGCACGTAGGGAATCCTGGGCTATCTGTAGGGAATCGTCTAGTTGCAGATGCATCTGTTTCTGCAAGTCAAATAAAGTGTTAAGCAGAAGGTCATATGAAGAAGAATTATAAAAAAGGAAATCTTCTCATAACACGTACTTATCTCGACTTTTTTAAAAATACAACCTAGAAATCGGGGGTTGAGATCCTTGCTCAGGGGCCCCTAGCAGTGGCTTACTGGTGCTAGGAATTTTTTTCCACATTTAAAAGGAATTCAAACCTGCCTGCAACTCATTAATTTATCTTCCATCAAACCGCACAAATCATACAGGGTTCAAGCAGATGACTTAGTTCATACTTAACTTTTGCATGTCTGGCTGTCACATGACATATGTGCGCTGGGATTGGCTTCAGCAGACCTCGTGACCCCAAGTTAAGTGGGTATAGAAGATAAATAAATCAGTTCATTGCACAAGTACCAAAAAAATTTGGGATTATGTATTTAAGCATAGGGGTTTATAGCACGAGTACTGATGAAAAGGAATTATATATTTAAGCATCCGACTTCACGATGAAGCTACGATTTTTAATCTGTTTGTTTTGGTTTTTATATCTTCTCCCTAATGTGTTCAGTTATTAAGCAGACAACAGAATAATAGTATAGTACAAAATGTACAGATAGGAGAACACATTTTTAGAAGTAATATACACTCTCTCTCTCTCTTTCTCTCTCTCTCTATACATTCACAGTGTTTAACGCTGTCACAATCTCTCCAGAGTGGCTGTGTGATTTGGTTCTTACATCAGGTGTGATTTGGTTCTAACATCATAACTCCGACACGGTTTTAATTTTAAATTGCTACTCAGATTTTGGTAGCAAGATTATTTTGTCCTTTGAACCAGAAAGCAAAGGTTTTCTTTTCCGGGTTTAAAAAAGGCACTGTTTCCTGTTGTTGAATTTTGATTAAACCACTGCATAAAAACTTACTTCTGCTCTCTGCTTTGACTGTAGTGCAACTCTCTCCTGCTCCTTGCACTCCTCTTTCTAAAAAAAAATAATAATAAAAAATATATATATTCTTAATTTTTAGAAAGCTATAAAGATTTAAAATATTTTTTAAAAATCAATGGTATAAAAAGATTAGATATTAATTAGATGAAAATTAGATACTTAACAGAAAAAGAATACAAAGTGTTGGGTGAAATTAGTTTAGGTACCTTTTTCTTCAGGGATTCCAGCAGCAACTCCAGCTTTTGTCGTTTTTTGAACAGCTCTTCCATGCAATCGACCAACTTGCCTATCAGCCGTTCTACTTCCTGAACTTGCTCAAGGTACTCCCGCTTTAAAGCCTTCCATGGAACACTGGCCTCAGTGTCTGTGATGACAATCAAAACAAAAATCAGTTATCTAACCAGCTAAATTCAACAGAAAAAGTGGTTTATTTTACTAAAGATTTATTAATTATTATTCGTTAAATAAGATTTAATTATTATTATTTATTGGTTAACATCATACCAGCACCCAGACTGTTTTTAACTTCACACTTTTACTTCTCTCTTGCTAATCTAAACATGCATGTTTCTGGACTAAGGAAGAAATACCTGGCATAAACCAATGCAAGTACAGGGAGAATATGCAAACTTCACACAAAAAGGCTTCTGCGGGGGAACCGAACCCAGAACCTTATTGCTGTAAGTCAGTTTGCAAAAGAAACTTTGAAAACATATCTTTTACCTGGTTTTGGTGGACAGGGTTCATTAAGGAATTTCTCTGCTGACTCTAAGCCTGCAAGAAGCTTCAACATATCATCCATCACACCATATTGCTGACACATAATCTTCTGTTTCCGCCTGCAGTCCTATGCAACAAAAACAGTGTATTCACATATGAAAGAGAAGCATATATTAAACCCCAGGAAATATCTTGGTTTAATACCTTGTAACAGATCTACTCCCACTCGCACTGTTCTCCAACAGTATTAGTGGAATTACATTGACATATTATTTTAGATAATAACTTTTATTTATATGACTAATTAGTAAAGACAGTGCAGTGTTAGATTGCTGGCTTTTATATGAAACCCAAAGTCATAGTTAAAATGTAGGGGTGATCGCGATTGCTGCCCCTCTATGACATGATCTGCATCCTCAATATTAGTTTTAAAACCAAGTTATAGACATACCTCTTGGATTTTTCTTTGTCCTCTCTGTTGTCTCATTAAAATGTTTTATTGTGCAGTACATTGCAACTTAGTTGCATTTGTATGCAAAATAAATACATAAAACTGAGACATGCCACTGAGATTTAAACCCACAACCTTCGGATCGGTCTTTCCACTACTCTTGTACCACTTGTTGCATTCTTTTTAATCTAACTAAGCAGTTAAGGGCCCGCCTTAGGGGCTCAGCAGCAGGGGCTTGGGGTGCTGGGAATTACATGTACTACTGTGATAAAACACTGTTACACACATGATACAAAAGAAAAACAAATAAGTAGGCACAGGAAAGAACGTTCTGCAGAAACAGTATTTACAGTACTGTGATTTACATCAATACTCACCATCAAATAATCTGTCATAACTTTTCCCTCTCCTGCCTCCTGAGATTCTTTGGTGTCGCATGTCTTCAATAAAGCGGGGTTAGTTTTCTCAAGTAACCTGCATTTAGAAATAACAGTTAATTTATATTTTAACACTATAAAAACACAATTTATAATTCTAAAATTGCCCTCAGGAATGGTGGTTCGTCTATGTCAGTGATAGACTGGCGACCTGTCCAGGGTGTATCCCTACCTCTCGCCTTATTTGCATGTATGCGTGTGTGTGTGTGTGTATGTATGTATATATATATATATATATATATATATATATATATATACATACAATATATAAATGTGCGCAGTGTTTTTATAAAGCATATAAAATACACAAAATGCTTATATGTAAATCTTCTGCCATAACACTAGATATATAGGCATTACTTAAAATTTATTACCGTTCTTTATTACTTTACACCGTTAGAAATCCAATTTAAGCTAGTTAGCACAGAATAACATAAAATACTTTATAAACACTCGCTATATTTGTTATGTACAAAAAAGTTACAGTTAAAGTATTGTGCTTAAGCGAAATCATACATACCTAACCGCTGTTTCGGTCGCCATTTTTGTTTTGAAACTTACCCGCGCAATTCTAATGATTCCCCCCACAATCAGCCCCGCCTCTCAGTCTTCTTCTTATATTACACATTCACTACGGCTTTTAAAACCAGCGCTAGTCAAGTCAATATCGCCACCAGGTGGACCGGAGCGTGACTTAATTTTACCGAGGTTTCTTTTGTTTTGTATTTCTGTCACCACATATATTTGTGTGTACAGCATATTTTGTATGTATGTATGTATATATGTATGCATGTATAAACAATTTCTTTACTATAGTAAAGGTTTTTGTTTTTAAAACAGAAGTTAAGAATAAGTATCTATTTTATTATAAGCATAGATTTTTATAAGCATAGATTTTTGTTAAAATTCCTATATATTTAATTAATGAAACTTACATTGTATTACAAATTTAAGTTTAAAACGTGCTATAAACAATACGTCCTTTCCTGAATTAAAATTATTGTTAAAATTGAAACTATCTCTGAAAATAGTGTGCATTCTGTAAAAACATTTGAGTTGGAAATTTAAAACCCATTAAATTAAATTAACATTTGTTAATTTCCAAGTAAGTCAACCGAATAGGGCAGGTAGTAATTACAATTAAAATGTGTTACTGTAATACATTATTGGGGGAAAAAAATAGAATAAGAACAAAAACATTTATACCCTATTGTCTGAAATTCGTAGTTTCCATATGCATTTATTTGGTTATTTCTATAGAAAATGATTAACCAGTGTTCACGCAAATAGGTAAAATACATGAAAATTATTATAAGAGAATATAATGCAGGGAATTATACGGCCATTTACGTCATCATTTTGAATACAACAAAAATACTGCAGTAACTTTTTAGAAAAAAAAATACACTTCAATCATTTATTAAATTACTTAATAAATAAACTGTCCAACATTAAATATTTGACAACTCAATGTCGAAACGTGAGATTTATATGCTTACCTGTTGTGTAATTTTATTAAGAACTTCGTAATTCTTCAAAAAAAAGCGGTAAAAACGTGACTATTTCTTTTACTGAATAGATTTTTTTAAGGTCAGTCACAAAATCTTAATTTCATAAACAAAAGCTTTTTGTTATTATATGTATATACTTTAATATAGTCTTTCTTCCCTTCCAACGAAGGAAACGGAAAGTTCTTTTTAATTTTATGGATTAAAAAAGGATTTTGAAATGAGATTGATAAACTAAGCTGGAAATATTTTTTTTTTATTTTGCATTTCATATCGACACTTTTTTGTACTTAAACCAGCCTTATGCGCTAACTGCTGATCTAAACTATAATATCAAAAAAATCGTTTTAAAAAATAGACCGTATTTTATAGTCGGTACATATCCAAAACACTTTAAGAAGCGGGTATAGAAGATGAATGAATAGATGAATTTGGGCGTTTGTTTTATACTACATGCACTGTTTATTCTGGGTTAAAGTTTCTTTCACTCGGAAGATGGAGCAGCTACGGGAGAAGCTGAACTTTAGGTAGTAATTGATACTTGTGGCATGTGATCGGTCTAAGAAATGTTTTCCGTCTGCTAAAGATGGCGTTCTGTCATCGTAGGTCGAATAAAATCGAACTGCTTTAGTTAATAGTACATGCCTTTAACTGCAAAATGATCTTTAATAAACAAAACTCCCATCTATTCCGCTGTTAATGTGTTTATCAATAAGCGAGAGAGCTGCCTAAACAGATTTGTAGAAGTGTTTTAAATAAGGTTATAATTATACAAAATGTTTATTAGGTGATAAAGTTAATAATATGCCTACCAACAATAATGGTTGATACGAAGAGATAATTGATAGTTGATGTTTTGTAGACATTTCTGTTTGACATTTGTGAACAGTAAATCTTTCAAAAGATGGCATATAATAATTTAAGAAATTGTAGCTAATAAAATTTAAATGATCGATTTGCTGATTTCATATTTTGGGTGTTTTACTTGCCAAACTATTAGACTGTTTTTAACCGTTGTATTCCCGATATTATTCTACAGAATAAAATGTAAAATTTTACTGGTAAGCAGCAAAACAAAGTAAGACAGTAAACAGTAAATTACAATAGACTGGGTTGTTGGTTTTTTTTTTTTACACTGTATAAAATGTTAGGGATTATGTACCATTTTTAAACAATTTACATCGTTTATAGTCGACAAACTTTGGTTGTTATTAAAAAAAAACCACTGTGGGTTAGTGATTAATCCTGGGATTAATCCAGTGCCTAAGCAAAGGTGACCCAAAAAATTGATTAAAAAAATGAAGGTGGCTGTATTTTCATTGTTGTAGCTAGAAACAAATTCCTTACACATGCTAAGTTTTATTTTATGACAGTTTAGTTTAAACCTGACCAAATCTAATAAATAAAAAAGTAATATTTTTTATTTAATGCTTCGTTAAAAAAAATAAAATAAATGAAAAAACCTAAAACACAACTCTGACAAATTTACCGGTTGTCTCAACTTTTAATAACACATTCATATCTATGCTCTGTATTGTTTACATGAAGTTCAGAACAAATGTGAATGAAAAATGAAAGAAAATTGGCAGGCAAAAAGGTGAAAGTCCAGATAGTGTCCATGGCACCTGCGATAAGAGGGGGCTGTGGGGTCGGGGTTAAATGTGATCCATAACTCTTCTTCCTTTTCTCCTCCTCCTAACTGTGCCCTAGTCAGCTAAATTGGCCTTTACATGCCTGTTGCACCAATAGAGATTAAAAAAGGAATAATAAAGAAATAATTTCAGTATCATGCTGCTCTGCAATGTCTCAACGAGTACTATTTTGCAGTGCACAGAAAAAAGCAAGAGAAGGAAAACTAATGCATCCAAATAGAGATACAATCCTATGTCATTCCAAAAAAGCAATCAGAAAAATAAATCAAATAAAATGATGAAGAATTGCAAACTTAAGAAGGTAATTTAATAAATGAGGAATGAAAAGACCTAAATAATGAAATTAATATTATCCTTTTAACATTTCCTCCGAGTTTTATTTGTTTTCATTTAACAATTCATTTGGAATAATGGTCTAAACAATGTCGAAAATCAAAAATTGTCTTTGGAAGAATTGTTTTTAATACACTATTCACTACAGTATATGGAGATGCATCTACCCAGCTGTCAAACATACTCATTTTATTACCTATTTTTTATGAGAAGTATTTAAACTTTTTTTTACGTGTCCTTTTCCGCCATTTTACATTTGCCCTATTTATTCATTTGTTCTCTAAGAGGTAGATCAACAAAAAAAGTTACTCGAATATAGCTATCATGCTTTTTGATTGATAAAGATAAAAAGAAAAGGCTGTGGGATGGAATGCTGAGGATGAGAGGACCTCCAGTTTCCCTTTAATATTGATCTGGGACCAAAGTCAGTCAGTGTGACTGTACAGAAAAGCTGGTCTGATGGTTTAAAGGTTAACAATAAGCAGAATCAGGGTTACTGTGCATGTCTTTTGAGGGTACGAGTATAGACAATGTTTTCCGCCTTATTTTGCTCCCAAGAAAGAAGTAAATACTGACACTAAAGGATTTTTTATGTTTCTGATCTTTCACTGCTTATCCACACACCAAGTCCTCCTAACTTTAAAGACCCAGATCACCTCTGTACATCAAATCCTCACACCCCCCTTTTCCAATCATGAACTCTCAACTCTAAAATAAAGAATGACAGAAAAAAAAGAGAGAGAGTAATAAATTAAAGAAATTAAAGTGAAAAAGTAACATGCACTTTCGCTCTTGCCAGGTTGATAAAAACAATCTTATGGCTAAGTCTTGAGGTAGCGTTTCCTAGTTATGTGAGGTTTAATTCGTCATTAGCACCCAAACGGTTTCTTTGAGCGAAGGCCAGAAAACTAGCAAGATGTGGTGTGCATCTGTCTGTCTGCAACACCTGACTAGCATGAGGTTAAATCTGTTGCCTATGTGTAAATCTCTGCAGTGAAATGAATAGACTTCTAATCCTTTTATAATTATATGATTTACAGAGAACTAACAGTCCTTGTGAGAGAATTGCATAAAAATCTCACAAAAAATAAAAACTCAAACTTGTAGTATACAGGATCGGCGGCATTTTGTAGTATTTTTTTATTTTTACCCAGAGCGAGTGCTTAAGTGGAAGTTATTAATCTTCCCCTTACACCTAAAACAGCTTGCACAATCTAGATTGGGTCTTAACTAAGACAAAAAATGGCACAGGTGTTAACTGCATTAATGAGTAACTACTTAGTATTTTATAGGATCTAGTAGCAGTATAAAATATTTGTGCCTTTCTTTAAAAAAAATCTGATCGAGAGATAGAGAAGGGGGGGGATAACTGATCTAATTGAAGGCAATATAATTACTTTATTCCTAGGGAAAAATTCAAACTGAAGACAAGAATCAAATGACTGAACTGAACTGAGAGGAGAGACACAAACAAGGCCAGCGTAAGAGAGCGTGAAGTTCTATACCAAACCCAAACCACTAAATGTTATATCTAGGAAATAAAGTGAGTGACCAAAAAAAACAAAAATTTAAATTGCGAGTTGTTTTTTTAAAGATGAAAGGTGAAATAGAGAAGACAAAATGAGTGAAAAAGAAGAAAAGGGAGATGAGTGTAGTATTCATCATACATTCAGCAGCATTGCATGACTACTCATTTTAGTGACCTAGAATTAATGTCCAGCAACTTTGTGAGAATATAAAGCCTAAACTCCTAGTTAGCCTTCAAAAATGTCTACCTTAATTTAAAAAAATATGTATGTATGTATATATATTTTTATTGTAGGCTCATCTTCCTCTCAACTTGCCCCAACGTTCTAATTCAAATTCATCAACTCGACTTCATATTTTCCCACATTCCAAAGATCCTAAATATTTTTTTTAGTTAGGTTTAATTTTTTTTTGTTTTGTCTAAAACCGATGAAACAGTACACAACCAGATGTCATGCCTAAACAAAGCTTGCTATTAAACAAAAGGCTGCAGTCTGAACAAGTCTAAAGTGGTGTGTGTGTCGTAGGTTTTGACAGAAATCTACAGACTGGAAAAAGACAGACTTACCTCCTACCTGGAGGAGGTTTTCAATCAATGAAACCTGAACTCTGCTGTCTACTGAGAAAAAGGGAAGCATTAAAAAGCAACGATTTTAACCTGTGAGTGAAAATGAGCACACGAAAACAGCGCCAACTAGTCAAGCGACGTGGAATGTGTACTCATTGAGAGAGTTCTGGCAGTATCTATTACTCTTTTGCATTGATATCGCTACATATTGCCCAGCTTTGTCCACGTTGTTTTGTTTTTTTTTATTCGAAAAATACAAAATGTTTTAGTTTACTTAGTTATTTTCTTTCAACAAGCGATTTATTTACAGGTTAAATCTGTCTCGGTTGTGAAGTGACTGTGTTATTTGCTTCCATTTTTCAAAAAGTTCTTATACAGTTAATAAAAGGTTTAACTGAGACCATAGAATAGGATGTCTTTTTTCTGTCATTTAACACCCAAACCACTTTTCCTAAACAAAAAAAAAAAAAAAAAAAAAAAAACACTCATCCCATCACACATACAAAGAATAAGTAATTGCTATGCATAATCTAAACACGATAATGAACTTGCAGTTGCTGAGATACAACTGGGCCATGTCATGACACAAACCTAGCAACCAAGGCAGACTTTAGGCCTTCAGTGCATAATAACGACAAAACTGCAGGAGAAACCAACGAAATATAGCCAGATAGAGTTGCAATGCATCCTTCAGTTAGTGCTATCATCAGCTATTTAAAAACAACATTTATGCTAAATCTTTTAATGCTTATTTGAGTCAGGAAATTAAAAAAAAGATTTTGAATCTAGTTGGTTATCGGTCCAAAGACCATTGTTTAGAATCTGCCAGCACTGATTTAACAAATGATCAATTCTGGCCTCCTGCCTAACAGAATCCTTCTGAAATTAATTGTGGAAAAGTGTGGGGTGCCAACCATACATACTAACATACACCCAAAAACTAGGGGAAAAAAATCTCCAACAATAACTAAAAATATTTTTTCTTAAAAAAATAAAATATTCAGGACTTTCAGCTTTTATATAAAACACCAGCAAGCCAAAAAAATGAAAAGGAAAAAAAGCCATTAGGAATACTGAGGTAACAATACCCTGAGGTAGGTTTCTATTTTTTTCTATCTAATCTGTTCGAAGATGAGAGAAGAAAGACAGATTTCTGGTCTCCTCATCCACATACATCGAATGGAATAGGGGAGAGAGAGAGACAGAGAATGAGAGAGAGAGTGCAGAAGCCATTTTAACATCACCTGCTGTTGACCTCTGATCTAAAGGCAAGATGAGAGTGTTTCATTCTACTTGGACCTTAAGCTCTTGCTACTGTGGAAAATCAAATTTGTATTTGGATTATACTCTCATCCTAGGTCATCTTTCAATGTAGAAAAAATTAATTTCATCAGAAAACCCAAGCAAAACCTAGAAACTAAGAGCCAATCTCAAATCCTCCCTCCCAAAAAAAGGTTAAAAAGTGGAGTTCCAATGCCGCGTTCACTTTCCAATGTCGTTTTTCTGCTCTCTGAGGGGCCAGGTTAACTCACATATCATATATATATAATATATATAAAATATGCCATTTGGGTGTGGGCCACGCACCGGCTAGCATTGCGGGCGTAGTTCAGGGCTGGAGGTGAAAGGTTACATTTTGGAGCTGAGCCTCTGCAATAGAACTGCAGGGTCAGCCTCGGCCCGCCCACTTACTGTACCCTCACTGTGGCTCGACAGTGCTTCAATACAAATTCATGAAGATTATATTTACAACCTCATTTTTCTTCTTCTTCTTTATATGTCCTCAACCCCAACAGTTTACTGCCAGGGACTAAAAGAGCAGTGTTAACAGCAATGGCCCCTCCCTTAATTTCCTGCAGACAAAGGATAAACCACCTTTTTTGACTAGATGCGATGGGTTCTCCACTCCCCTCTCGTCACTTCTACCCTCACTGCATTTCATTATAATACCTCTGAATAAACATTTCTATACATATAGCTCTTCTTAAAAAAACACCCTTAAAATATTTGAGTGACTGGTAATGGCAGGGGCACCCTCAGCGTGATACAATTCAGAAGAGCTTGGGTCAAGAACATTAAGACCATAAAGCCATGATTATTTTATAAGCTGCCATAAGGAATCCCTGCCATTCCCAGTCAGTCGACCTGGCATCTGGTCTCTGTTTCCTAGTTTTCTCTCTTTTATTTTTTTTTCCTCTCTTATTTTTTTAAATTACTCAAAAGGTTCTAGTTTCTCATCTCTAAACGTTTGTACTCTTTCAGGCATTTTTATTTTCCTTTTTATTTCCCTCTGTTAAATGCTCTCCCTGTCTACCACTGGGTCTGTGTGTCACTCTCTTTTTCAGTCCACTCTTTCTCCTTTGTCTGTCCATCCGTCCATCCAGTTTTGGGCTGAAGCTCATCACTTCCTTCTAGGCTCTGGGGTCATTCCTGGGTGGGGCCTAAGCTCTGACAGATTTTGAGGGTGAGATGGCGGAGGGCCTCCTATACCACCTTTCTGTTGCTGCTTTACTTGTGTCAAAATGTCTCTGATCTTCCTCTGGGCCAGCTAAAAATACGACAAAAATTTGAATTAAATTCATTCAGTAAGAGTAATAAATAAAGCAACATTTTAAGAAACACATACATACCATTTGTAGCGATATGGGTAACCACTATTATTTTGACCCCCACATATGCTTTGCTTTAAGCAGTATTATTGTTAAATTCAGTTACATACAAATCAACACATCTAAATCCATTTCATAGTTCTATAGTTTAATTTCTATTTTGTAAAAACCCATAGCATGGACATTCCATGAGGGCAGAGAGTTAATAATAAATGTACATTTTTGTTATTAAACAAACAATGTCTTGAAATTCCAGCCAATCAAACATTCTTTTTAATATACAACTTTAAGGAGGTGGTAGGTCAGTATGTGGACAGCTAACCTTAATATTGTCATTCCAGCACTATTAGGTTACTACAGCTGGGCACCCCAAAGCAAATTGTTTGGGTTGTATAAATGAAATTTAGTATTCCAAAGTTGCTTTGGATAAGGGTGCAAAATGTAAAAAGGTTTATTCCAGAGAACTGTGGCAGTTTGAGCTATTTTAGTGGGCTGCCACACTTTTGAAACACTTTGTAGCTTTTTTCTCTAACTTGCCATCTAAGAGGTGTAAATAATAAAATGTAAACCAGAAAAATATAAAACATACCTGACTTGCATAAAAGTGACCGATTATTTTTACTATAACCTGGTCCTGCTCATCTGGTGTCTGTTCTCTAGGAACAACCACCTCAGCTGCTGTTAGGTTCTGTAGCTCGTTCACCTACAAGTATTCGGTTTACATTATTAGTATCTTCTCATCTAGTAATTCCGGTCACGTTTAGGACACTATAGCAAACCCTTACCGTCTTTCCACCCTTTCCTATAACTCTTCCAGCAGCCGCTGCTGCTACTTTGATGTGGGTCTCTAGCTTCACCTCTTCCTTCGGTCCGAAGAAGTTTTCCTCCTTCAGCTTGCCGTATATTCTTCCCTGAGCCTTAAGCCGAAATAAAGTATTCTTTATTCATTAAGATATAGATAGTTTTAGAGACATGCACCTGAATGCCACTAAGAAACACCGCATTCATTTGTAACATTAGAACATGATGGCACCCCTTAATATTAAACAATATTTATATATATATATATATATATATATATATATATACACTTATTAATCAGAACCTTAAACTGGGCCTCAGGTGGACCAGTAACGATGACCATGCGCATCTTTGAATCAGGCGTCTCTGCTGGTGCAATCTTAAAAAATAAATAAATTAATTAATTACAAAATAAACTCCCATGAATTATTTTAAATTTGAATTTTAGTTTTAATTTTTTTTGTGCTTTTTGCCATCTGAGCAGCTCCTTACTTTAATAGAGGCTCCAGCAAAACGGCTCAGCTGCTTAATGTGCTGGCCTTTCTTGCCGATGATGGCTCCCACTGCCTGGGCTGGGATGTACACATGAACCGTCTCCTGCTCAGGAGCCTATGGACATAAAGTACATGATCTTTCAAGGCAATTAGTAAGCAATAAAACACTGTTTTTACAAGAAAATAATTAAAAAGAAATGGTGTTGTGATGGATAGTGATGGGAAATGAAGTTGTATAAGAGCTTACAGTAAAAGATTTTTAAAATGTTTTATTCCACTATCTGCAATCTACCTGTTTTGGATTAATTGAGAATACTACATTCCAATATCAGAAGATTAATATTTAATTATAGCTGTTTTCATTTTTTTTAATTGTAACTGCTTCACCAGCCTCTTTATCTTGCACCACAAGAACGCAGCCTGTCATGATAGTGAACTTACATTTACAGCATTTGGCAGACACCCTTATCCAAAGCGACTTTATTTATTTATTTATTTTATACAACTGAGCAATTAAAGTTAAGGGTGGGTTGGTCAAACCCTGGTCTTTCTGCTATCAGTCCAATACATTAACCACTAAGCCATCCCACCATTAAGTGCAAAAAGTAAAGTCCACTGTTCAAAATCTGACATTTTGCTTGTGATGAAAATGCATCTTAAAATGGTAATATTTAAAAGATGAGATTTTTTTTTAATGAAACAAACACCTATGAGCAAAACCAATAGGGCTGTGTATTGGAAAGGGGATTACAATACAATACACAACATAATATAAAGGTGTTAATAAAAGTGTATCATGATCTATTGCAATGAAAGTGGGCATTGCCAGAGGCATGCCCACCCCCCCCCGCCATGCTTGCATACATAAAATCTAGTGTCAGAATTTTTGATTCTTTATCAAAATAGTAAATATTTAAGCTGTTTGTCTTACCCCAAATGAGCCATATGGGGGACAAACCCCAGGATTTCCAGGGGGAGGGGGAGGCATGGAGGAGGATGGAGGGAAAAGGCCAAGTGCGCCAAGGTTTAGCCCAGGGATCAGGTGAGTCTGTTGCTGAGGGCAGACAGAAATTAACACATACATGCGCATATA
>JAOTQW010000018.1:8211712-8223695 GCA_026260075.1 Sisor rabdophorus
TAAAAAGAAAAAAAACACTAGTATTATGTGTCTACTAAATAATTTGTTGCCTTTTACATGTTCTCTCTTCATGTACTTATTTTGCTCATGAAACAAATTTTTACTACATACCAAAATTGTCATTTAAAATTTTTACAAAGACAACAAAATTTCAATCAGGGAAAAAAATGTATTTGAAAACACTACCTTTTTGCTATTTTACTTTACTGTAATGGGCAGTCTAGAAATTAAATGGTCACTGTATAAATAATGTGACTAACAATAAAATTCACATTCCGCAGATAGATACTATTGGGATCGTTTACTCATTGTTGTAACTCAACAAAAGTAATCAGTAGTAAAACAACAAAAGTTACTGCAAATTTGCTCAAAACCAAATAAAGAAACATAGTAGTCCTACTGCTATTATGTGAGCTACATTTTAGTCCTCTTAGCAACAGCCTCTCAACAGGTGATGTGGGACATCTTATCTGATTCATTTCAAACCCCTTTAACTGTTCATGGAACTTTACTCTCAAGCATAGAAAAACATCATGGCCTGCCGTCATACACTTCTGCACAACATGCATGCACATGTTACACACAGTCATTTCTCAATATTTATTTATTTATAGTTTAGGCAATAAAAAAGCCTCAGTATGTGCGTATAGTATACAGTTACAGACACACAAGTCAATATAGTTTTTCCTTTTTGCTAATTTAATGGTATTTTTTAATTCATTCTAAATTTGGACCACACGTAAGAGTAGCATACATTAGATCGTATTTGCAAGCATATTCATCTTTTCAATGTTGTGATTTAACAAGATTTTTTTTTCCATAAGAATTTGAGGCGCAGACCTACGAGAGTCAAAATGGCGGGGTAAGAGCTTCGATACCTTTGACCTAATTAGCATTCCACGTCTGTCTATACAATGTTCTTGTGTCTTGCACGTACATTTCAAATAATTGATGTTTTCACGCAACGAATAAAGACATAAGACTAAAACAGTCATTATATTTTCAGTTATAAAGCAGTTTATTAAATAGCGAGCGCAGAAAATAATTTTTTATAACTATTTATTTTAATAATTATGAAAAATATTTTTTGTTCATAAACAAATCGAGTTTCTACACATTCCCACGTAGTTTTCTTTATCAGGCATGCTCGGATCTCCGTGTAGTTTTCTCCACCCATGGCTTGCGTTGGCCGCCATTTTCTTATTTGCTGACGTCGTATTGCTTACCCCCCAATAATGGTGACCACGTGTCATTTTAATCTGGCTTTCAATTAAATGTTAAATTATTCAAGTATAAAAAACGAGAACGAGAGAACGGAATTAGCAAACCAACATTGTTTACGTAGCGTCCATATATCCCATATATCCTTCCACATCATTAAATGGTCGGTGGCGAAGCATTAAACATGCATTTAATTCTATCGAAATTTTTTGTAGACCTTTAATACCATATTTCTTCGTAAACACTATAAATCGAGCGTACGCTGGAATTAAGGAACCAAGTCTACCTGTTCGGTGGCACAAGCTGGAGTTGATTGTAAAAATGTTATTCAAGAAATTCGCATCAAACTTTCCCACGTTCGCCTATTTGATCGTATTTCTGTGGTACTGCATGATTAACGGTTGTTTCGTTTGATTAATGATTTTTTTTTCTATGGCCATGCTAATTATCAAGGGGTTCAAGACAGGGTGAAAAAGTGGGGAGGGCGTTCTTTAAAAAAAAAAAAAAAAAGTTCCCTACACTTTTAAACAGTTCCGCTAAACGTAGGATAGAGACATCGTTCGAGCTTAAGAGGTCCTAACCAAGTACTTTTACAGACCCACCGCCATATTAACCCCATTCTGCGAGCAATAAACACTAAACGCGTATGCATTAAAACGGTAAACTATTTAAACCATTTTAAGAGACTAGTAATAAATAAACTGCGAAATGCATGCTATTCCAAATATTAATAAACACGCAAAATAACTTTCTCACAATGCATGTAGACTTTTTAAGCCATATTAACTAAAATTGCTGCTTTAGAGAACACACACACACACACACAGACAACACGTTTAAGACTATCGATCCACTATGCACAACACACCAGAAGTCATAGCTCAACAAAAGATCATTCGGGGCCTAGGCCTTACTTTAGACCAAGGCCTTAATGTATGAGAGCAAGGAAACACTGCAGCAAATAAAAGCAACGATATCGACTTGTTTAAGGTTAAAAACAAAGTCCAACCCTAAACAAACCTTCGAATGTAAAAAAATATATATATTCCCCTTAAAAGCACGTGACATACTGTCGGAGCCTACCGTCTTTTGTGCTTTAACTACTTGACGCTGCAACGTCACTTAAAGAATAAATAAAAACTTTTTTTCCGATGTTGATAAAAAAACTGAAAGGTGTTACAAAACAAAGGTAGATGGAATTTACGTGTTTTTTTTAATCCCACGAAGCAAAATTTGACAGGCAAGAACAATAAAGCAATTGGGCGAAACATCCCTTGTATGTAGACATACATTGTAACCCATAAAATAGAATGCACACATTTGTTTACAGAGCAAAGCATGTTAAGTAAAAAAAATCAAATACCTTTGTTTCTTAGGGACAGAATGTTCTACTTCAATTCGTTTGCCGTGAAGTTCCACTTTACCTAAAAATAAATAAATAAATAAAAACCACAAAATGAGGCCACATGATTCATTCATTGGTCCTCAACTGAAAACGTTGAATATAGTTAACGTTTTGAATGCTATTAGAATTAGGATGCATCTCTTTGCTCTATATAACAAAAAAAGGATTATACCATTTAAAAAGTTGATCAAACGCACCTTAAAACTGCATTACTTTTGTTATGCAGTTACATTTTACTAAACGCAACCGTGCCATGGGATATTCTTGGCATTCTTTTTATGGAAGTCAGAGACATGAGAATTTATTTGCTGCCTTATGTTGGTGTCTATAGAAACTTTACAAGACGTTGCACTTAAAAGTAAAGTCCTCGTAGTGTGCTATGTGTAACACTGCAGAAGCAAGGCGATCATTGTGCTCTAAAAGCCCACATCCCATGCAACGTATTCGTACAAGTAACGAGGTATTTTCTATATGGAACAAAAAATAAACGTGTATGAATCAGTGCTACATTTATCTTTGCTGCGTCTGAATAGTAACTCAATGGCAATTTCTTTTACGTGTTTCGACCACAGGCCTATAGGCTACATGAAACGTGGTTATTCTTACTATAGCGGCCTATTAGCCAAAAGGGGGAGGGGTGGGATGTTACTCTAGCTGGACTTGGTGGACTCTACTGAATATGGGAACAGGCTTCCCAGCTTCTTGTAGATAGAACTAAATTCATAATCAGTCGATGCATTTAAGTCAGACCCTTAATCTAAGCAAACTAGACCATAAGTGTGGGAGCTGAAAGAAAAGTACGTTGATGTAGCTCGTATAAAACAGTCTTGGCTAGCATACGAGTGTAATAGTTGTTTTTGCACTCTTTTTATCGAGAAAATGCACACTTAATTCCTTCACACAGCAAAGAGCAGAAATGTATAGGTAATTCAGCAAATTTGACTTGATAGAAATTCGGAAATAGTTTGTCATGTGTGATACACTACGAGTAACAGCGAATTACTCACCAGAAAATGTTTCAATTGCTTTCATAGCCCATTGGTCGTCCGGGCAATCAACGAACGCGTATCCCGTTTTGACTAGAAACTGCCCAGAATAAGGAATCTTGTAGTCATCAAACGTTTTAACCAAGTCCTCTGCGGTCACATTTTCATTCAGATTTCCAATATACAGCTTGTTCATTGTGGACAAACAATTCAATGCTTTCTCTCGTAAAAAAAAAATCTAAACTAACAAAAAAACTTTTCTACTAACCGCGGGTTATTTGTCAAATATACAGACTACTAAAAAAAAATAAAGAACACGCTTAAATGTCAACGAGTTCAACTAAAAACGAGAATATTTTGTGGAGGAATCTAAAAATAATTTGGGTAAAGTTCGCCTAACTGTAACGTTGCAGCCCGATGAAGTCCGGTGGCGAGTGAAGAGTCCGTGATTGTAGCAATCCAGGAGAATTTCCTGCACCGTGTGACAAACGGTGTTGCTCCGTATTAATGTGATGGTGGTTATGGTGGAATAGTGGTAGAGAAGTATGGCGGGATCGCAGGAATTTCTTTTCTCTCTATCTGCCCCTCAGCGAAGATCTGTACCCTTGCACTGTCATACAGATCCTACAGCCTGGCGACGGCACCGCCTCTAAAGCGACTCGAATTTACTAATTTTTTGTTTGCAAAGAGGAAACCACGTGGTCTGTCGGAGTAGCTGGAGAAGGGGCCGGCCCTCTTCGACGTGTGTATGTGTGTATAGAGCAAAGCAGCAGATGGGCGTGTGTTGGGCCAGCTAGTCCTTCTGTGCAATCGGCTTTCTTCACTACCGTGCAGTAGTAAGCGTGTGTCCTATCACAGACTCAACATATTTGGATATTGCATCTGTGACATTTCTTTTGTTAGTCCAATCACTGGTTACAATGTATCTGATTTCAGGTGCTACGGAATGAGTTGAAGTGAGAGTGTGTTGACATTTCTGCCAATTAATTAACACCAAAAAAATAAATAAAAATCTTCCCATTACCATTTCAGTGTCTATACCTGTAGACGTATACGTGTGTCAAAATATAGTGGTAGACGCGCTCTACAAGCTACCTTATCTTTTTTTCAGGTTATAGTAATAAACTAGAGATGTACTGTAACGTTAAATGTTTATGCTTCCACTAAAGTGCTATAAACGGAAACAATATATCTTTCGCTCGTGTTGAGGTTAAATCTGATACCTGAGTAGCATTTAGTTGTTAGATCTGTTCAACATTCAACGTGCTTGCTGCATTCACTTGTAAGTTCACGCGGCTTAATGGAAGATTTACAGTCCTATAGAATAGCCCATAGGATTGACAATCGAGTCAAAATGGAGGGCTGTGAAAGTGCATGGCCTGCTGCTGCTGCATCCCGCCTACCATCAGGAAGTGAGCGAATCAACTGTTGCACAAGTCCTTCAACAGAGCTGTGTTCTGTAGAGGTTTTTTTTTCAATGCTACATTCCGCGATATGACACAAAAAGTGATCGTTCACTCACGTGGCAAAGCTCTGAGTCAGTAAACAGCAATAGTACGGGTTAGTACAGTTCTGGAAGAATTTGTACACGTGGCGGCAGCACCCCAGCCCCGTATGAAAGAAAATGGCCTCTAATGGATCTTCACGAAGCGAGCGGGCTGTACCGCCTGTAGATACTATAGAACACCATTTTCCCCCCATGTTCATATTCTGCTGCAGTTGTCCTCCCCCTACTCCGCTCTGGGTAGTGATGCAGTCGAGATGTCTTTTTTTTTTACCTGCATACTTGGTGTTAAAATGACACTGATCTTCCTACTAATCGTGTACCTCCTATAGGTTTTTGTTAGAGACGTATTCACGTGTTTGCATTTAAAAATATAAAAAATGACAATTATATCCCAAAGTATGGGTTCAAACAAGAAACGCAGAGGTGTATTATTTTTCTGTCTGACCTAACTTCCTTAGGCAGCTAGCGAACAATAAATAAATGAACAGAAATATTTGGTTGATAAAAAAAACCTTTAATATAAAACTGTTTCAGAAAAAGTTTTTCAAACAATGTCTGGCTACTTGTATTAGCTACAGTAATTCACTAGAAAAGGCACTATTCTGCATCAAAGTTTAGTTATGTATAAATGTATAAGGGTTAGACATTAACTGTCTATAGCTGTAACTTCAATGAAAGTGAAAAAAGTGAGTGATCGAGCAAAATATATCCAATATGTTACCCTTAATTTTATGATGTATCTAAAAGTGTTTTACGTACATAAACAATATGTGGTAATATGCGGTAATAGCCTTAATTATATAACCTAACAGTGTTTGCATAAAACAACTAATGTCTTGTGGTCACACCTTGAATACAGCACAACTGCATATAGCACAACTGCACCAAATTGTTATTGCACCATAATATCTTGAATAGCTTTAATTGATTAGGTGTGTGTAGATGTAATTTTGTTTTAGTTTTGCCTAATGGCAAACATTTCATCTGCATTTTTAAGCTTTTAATCAAGAGTGTAAAATTATGGCTCAGGACAACTATTCTTTCTGGTTTGAAGCACCATATTGAGCAAATTAAGATACTGGATTGAGTTAGGCATGATAAATGAGGTAGAATACTCAACTTCTTTGCAGGGACTTCATGAATAGAGTCTGTCACACGTGCTTTAGTATTATAATTTTAGTGTTTTTACTTAATAATTATAAAGTAAAAAGCATATAATTTTCTAATCTTTTAAGTTTTTCTGTTTTTAATTAAGTGATAAACTGAAAAAATGAACACATGCAATATGACCATTTGGTTTGTAGGTAGGAAACTGATCAGTCGAACAATTGTAATTGAATAGTGTACTCTTGTCATCTTTGTGTATATTCTTCAGTGACCCTTCTACTATTTAGATGTATACGATATAGACTTTTGTTTCATAGCTTGCAGTATGCAGGGTAACAAGACCACATGGGCGAAATATATGTATACATATATAAAAGTGTTATTTGAATTTGTTGTTTTGTTTGTCAGAGCAGATTAACATTAGAAGAATGAAATGGAATCATGAAAACCTCTTGACTCTGATCACAATCATTAACTGGGGTATGTATACTATAATACTTGTTGATATAAAGACACATTATTTTAAAATGTTAAAGAAATTTTAAAGAATAGCATTTTGTTATGTAAATAACTTTTAGTTATTTGATGTATTGTAGAAGTCACCATGCCAATACAACCCCCAGAGATTCCAGACAGCACTTATTAGTTTTGTGGGTGTGACCTGACCACATATTGAGAGGGGGGTTGGGATAACAACTGAATAGGAAAGGGAATGCCTCCTTTTTCACTGGGTAAGACAGACCTTACAGACTTTTTAGATTGTTCCACTTTAGATAAATACAATAAAGTTTTAAATGCAGGACTCCATGATAGAAACTTTGTGTGGGGGGAAAACAGGATGCTTAAGTAACAGGTTTAGGGTTATAGTAGAGATGTAACATTTTTATCCATTTAGAGACTTGAAAGTTTAACTTATACAGTGACAAAAATAATAAGGTTTAAGCTTTTAGTAATATATTCAAGGCAAAATGTTCACATTTTCACCTGTTGTATAATAATGTATAATTTCATAGGAAATACTAGGTGAATCAGAGGGAGACCAATGAAAACAAAAACATTGCTATGTCCAATTGTTAGTTTTAAAATGAAAATGTTTTGAAAAAGAAATGTTAAGAAAGCATTTATTACAGATACAAAAAAGTGTCTACTTAGAGTTTTTGTTTAGTTACTAAACTAAATAGGGCTGTCAAATAAAGTCCAATTGACAACCAACAGCAGTTGGAACTATTGCAGTTAAATGCAGTAGTATAAGGATGAAATAACTAAAAAGTGGCTAAAAGCATTAATATTTTGTTATCATCATTCGATATAAAAATATTTGTAATAAAAATTTCGAGGGATATTAATCCTGAATTGCAAATATTTTTTATTCATATTTTTTTAAATCTTGTAATTGTTTAATCCTGATTTTTATTTTTAAAAGCTGGAAAACTATGAGTTTTTCATGTTTTTTTTCATATATATAGTCTTCAGCATTAACATAAACCAGTCCTTGCATTGTTTTTTCAAAAACAACACACAATCCAACAAAAAACCCACACAAAACACACCAGAAAATGACACAATTTTAGTTTAAAGAATAGAGCAAAGCAACCATTTAAATATTAAACCTCTTGCATGAATTCTTTTAGAGTAGCCTTGATGTTTAAAAATTGAAAAAGGTTAATATAAAATAAAACAATTAATATGATGGGTGGTTATGTATATGTAAAATGTATTTATTATTTTTTTTCCACTGATCCTTAGACCTGTAAAAATGCACCATAAGCTGAGCTCTTGTAAAATAAAACTAATGTAACCAAAACAATTTTACTGTATCCTCCAAAGATGATGAAAGGAGAAGTCTAAATTCAAACAAAATTGATCTGGCTTAGTGGTAAATAAGCCAGCAGGAAAACATAACATGCATGTTATTCATTTATATGATAAGATCTATTGAAATCATAAATTGTATGTAACTTTAATTAAGCTATTAACATTGCTGAAATAATTTAGAAAGAAGGATTAAAAAGGGGGAAAATGATTACAAGCAATGCATATACACGTTGTAATTCTGCACTACCTGACCAGTCCGAACCAATTCCTCTGGCCCAATGGTGCACTAAGTTAATCTATAAACGATACAGTTTTCCGTTGTTCCACTACAAAACAGTTTTATCTTCCATTTACTGCTCCCAAAATGGAGAGAGGTTGGGAAGGAAGGCGTGGTGTCTAGGAGCCAATCAGAAACGCGATCTCCTTTGAAATCTGCCGACGTAACGCACACACCCCCGTACTCACGGCTCGCCTCCTATTTAAAATGCCTTCTTCCCCCATTTTGATTCGAAGAGGTAAAAATCCTTCAAGCTTAGACTTTTTTCATCTTCATTTTATCTTTACTATCACCAATGTGTAAAAAGTACCCTTTGAACACATACATTCAAGCAAAGATTGGGGATTCCCGTAAAATACAAAGAATATTTTGTGTTTACAAGAATGACAAGCCAATTAGAATTTTTGGGTTTCTTTTCCCAACACAGACAGAAACGAAAAGTGGTTTCACAATAACACAAGACATGATATACATAACACAGTGACGGACACAATGGGATGTTTAATAAAGTCAATAAATATAGGAAACAGATAAACAATAAAAAAATATCAGAATATAAATATCTGAATCAGATAGGACAACCTTTATTTAATCCGCAATGGGGACATTTTACCTGAAGCACGATTAATACAATATAAATGTAACACAACACAAAATTGCTGCTGCATAAACTCTCTAGTAAAAGTGCTGATCTGCATTGTTGTAGTGATGGTGTGAAATAATTTTGAAGATCAGACTTTAAGTATATTAAAAATAAAAGGAAGCAAAGTGAGTAATATTTTTCCCCTTTTACCATAATCCTTCACATCTGTGTCTATCTAAATAAGCAAGTGTATGTTATCTGGCAGCAATTAACACAAAACTATCAGCACTATTGTGATTCTTGATTGGCCAAATATAAAAACTAAGGATCCAAATGCTGCAAAAAAGTGTCCAGTATTCTGCCATAGTGCTGAATTGTACAAATTGTATAACCACAGTATCTTGTTATATATTGTAAAGAAGTTTGAATGTTAACACATCAAAATTGCTGTAAAAAAGTTATATTCAACTGCAATTCCGTATAAATTCAAGTTGACTATAAAACCTTTACATCGAACATTTGATTTTCTCTGCGTGCCGTGATTAATGTTCATTTCAAACAACTCAATAAATTACTTGATTTAGATTGTAAGTATATTTATTGCTCATCAATATTGTTTAAAATAAAACAAACAAAAATGTAACCGTATTTGTTATATTGTTTTTTTAACATGCATTCCAACATGCATTAATCAATTTTATTGCATGCAAATAACAAAACACCTATCAAAATTCTACAGATTAGCAGATTCTAGAAACAGATTTATGAATGAAATAATTAGGTCTAATAAAAGTGTGATACATGTTAAATCCAGTATTTTAAAGGCTTTTAAAAATAATGTGCCTTTACATACATTTTTTGGCACTGTTTGCTCTAGATGAATAAAAATCATCCCAAAACACATCCCAAAATATATTTTAGCCTGAATTTTAAATACATTTATAGATTCTGAAGTTTGGCGTAAAAGAATAATGACTGTTTAAAACCCTTCCAAATGAATCATGTTTTACTATGATCCGTTGACATAAATCTGTAATTAAAGTTCAATTTATACTCCATAACAAGATTTGATAGTATTTTGTGCTGTATTTAGTTCTAGCACTGCCTTGGTAATCTGGGGAATCTGAAGTAGCTGCTTCCACCAAGCGGGCGTGTTAAGATAATGCAGCTTCAGCGGCTTAAGCCAGAGAAAGAACTTCATACAGCCTACATACATGAACACACACGAACTTCGGCATGCGGCTAATCGGTTTCTTTCCTAACCAAATTTCATGTGCGCCAACAGTAGAAGTCTGATCGAAATTAAAGTCCACACCCAAACCGAAGAGTTTAGGAAAGATGCTTCATTCATTCCCACCAGATTCCTCTGCTCGTTTAGATTTTTGTAAAAGGTTAATCTGTTTAAACCGCACATCCTTTCATGCAGTGCTTTTGGATTTCGTTTGTGCTAGTTTAACCCTTTTCACTCCACCACACAAATAACGTCACCGTCTCTAATCCAGTACATATTTATTCATTTCGTCTGAAGATAGATGTAATTTAATTCGTTTTGGAAATGGAAATGGTACCTTTACGCACGTCAGTTCACCCGAATAAGCCAGAGCGTCGTTTGTTAAGGACATCAAACTTAAGTGCGGGACGATAAAGGGGACGTTACAGCAATTATTTTTCGTAAAACGATGAACTAGCAAGTTAAATAACCGAAGACGAGATTAACCTAATCACTCGGCACAGTTAAGGTATAATAACGACAAAATTAATTACATCAAAAACGAATGTTAATATAAATTTTAATCCAACAGTACAATTGAGACATTTAACAATTACTTAAATGTACAATACAAATAGTTTTGAATAAAAAAAGCAATGTCTTAACACAGAAAAAGGGTGTTTGGCTTGCATCCTTGGTTCAGTAAAACTTTTTTAATCTGTAATCGAAATAGAACATTTCTTATTGTTTTATTATTCTTTGCACTGTGCTACCCTGGCAGATCGGCAAAATAGGTCCAGCCCCTGGGTAAAGATTGATTAGCAGGAAGCTCCGTCTAATTTTTTTAACCTGTATTAACCAAACCTAAGAGAAAATCTACACTGCTTGAAGGCGACGTGTCGTGATTTTGACATAATGTTAATGTTTATAATAAACTATGACTGATCCGATCCTCAAACAAAAAAACCCAAAACAAACATAAGTTAAAGCAACTTTCTTGTATGTTTGATAAAAATTGCCCACGGAAATTCAAATGCGATCTAAACAATTATTCCTAAAATGTATGTGTTTAAATGTTATTAGTCAAAATTTTGTTTAAATGTTATTAGTCACCCCATCACCAAAAATACGATTTGTTACCCTTTTGAATTTTCTTGCAGTAAAAGCGGTCTTGGGAAAGTGACGTCACTCATGACTGTGACACACATTCAACTTTCTATAAAGAGAAAAAAGACCCCAACAGATCCCAATCTATGATATCTAGCTCTGCCCAATACTAGTATAAAAAGCATAAAGGCATACATTTTGTGGCAATTTTTGGATGAGGGGTTTAGAACTGACATCATAGTTTAGACACTGTTACAAATTAGTACTTTAACATTTGCTTGAATATTTGCTTTGTCAGCCTAATGCTTTAATAAGCAATAATGTATTCATTTGATTGTTTATTTTTGTTTGGCATGTGTATGTTAATATTGCAGATTGCTAATTAGAGGCTGAAATAAATCAAGTTAACAATATGAATAAATCACTTTAAAAATAGACCTATAGACATATAAATTCCAGAGTAATTGAGTATGTTAGTATTCTACTGTTTTTGGTTATAATTTAAACTTTGCAAAAATATGCATTAAAAATGATTAGAAAGACAAAGTTATAAATAAAGTGAGTATATGCAGCAAATAAATATAATGTTCTAATGAAACCTTTTTGCTTGCATATTTTTTTGGCAAACATGGGAAGCAGCAGTGCTTAATATAACCTTTTTCTCATTAAATATATTTTAATTATTAATGTCATTTAGGTTATAACAGGAAGTATTCCCTGGTGACATAAACCAGTGTTCATTCAGTGTGTATGTACATACAATAT